>VZQC01002242.1:2740979-2787270 GCA_009823505.1 Rhizomys pruinosus | reverse complement strand
AGCCAGGGCTCCTAACTGTTGAGCCATTTTGCCAGCCTTCCACTCGATTTGTTTTTTTGTTTTGTTTGAGACAAGGGCTCCACGTTTAGGTAACAGTTGGCCGCTCACGATGGAGACCAGCCCTGGCTTGAAACTCCACAGAATCCACCTCCTCGCCGCACAAGTGCTGGATTAAAGGGCGCCAAACGCCCGGCATTCACTCTGATTTTTTTTGTTAAAATTTTTTTGTAATGGTATTATGCTGTAGTGTATGATGTATCGTATCTGCATCGGGGGTGCACCAGTGTCGTGCATGCCGCGAGGGTCAGAAGAAGGGCGTCGGATTCCCCTGGAACGGGAGTGCTCCTGAATTGGAGTTTGGACGACTCTTGGCCGCCATGTGGGTGCTGGGGGTCGAACCCGGTCCGTCGGTAAGAGCGGTCGGCGCTCTAAAACCGCTAGCCCCATCGCTTCCAGCCCCCCACCGGATTTTTTAAAACGTGAGCTTACAGCAGTTTGTTCTGTGTTCCAGAGGAGGCTTTAGACTGATTTTGAGCAGTGCTGGAATAGATAAGATTTCAGGGAGCTTTGAAAGAGACAGGATATGTCTTTTGTTGTGAGATAGAGATTATTTACCACTGGGGACAGGATTCAGTGCTGCAGTCTGGATGTCAAAGGACCCTCAAAGACCCATATATTAAATGCTTGGTGCCCGGAATTGCATTATTGGAAGGTGGGGAACCTTTAAATGCGTGACCTAGTGCTGGAGAGATAGCCTATGGTTAAGACACCGACTGCTCTTAGCAGAGGAACCCGGGTTCGATCCCCAGCACCCACATGGGGCTGAAACCGATCTGTAACTCCCTGTTGCCAGAGAGACTCCAGTTTCCAGGGAATCCGACGACCCTTTCTACCTCCGCGCATTGCACGACACGAGGTACACGACTAGCAGACAGAACGTTCAAATAAACATAATGAAATAAAAAAATTTAAGAAATTAAAAAAAAAAAAAGATGCGTGACCTAGTGAGAAGTCTTTAGGTCATTGATGGTACTGTATTAAGAAGTCTGAGGTTGCAGTAGCTGGGGTGTGTCAGTCTCTCTCCCTCTCTCCCCTTCTTCCCTCTCTCCCTCTCTATTCCCTCCTTCCTCAGTCATGAGGTGATCAACTTTGTTCTTCCATGTCTTTGTTTTCTATTTGTGCTCCCTTTCCACGGGCCCCAAGGCAACAGGGTCAGTTGTCTACCCATAGTCTGAATCTTTCAAAATTATAAGTCAAAATAAACCTTCCATTTTTTTTTTAAGTTTGATCATCATATGGTTTTAACGGGGACACTATGTTGAATCCACCATCGTCCAGACCACGCATCAAGATTTTGTTTTTTCTTTGTGTTTATGAGACTGTTTTAAAAAATCCTTTCTCCTTTATGGGCTAAAATAGCTAGGAAAACTGATTGTGCTTTTCATTTGTCTATAACAGCCCTAACTGGTACCCATTGTCCTAAGCTAATTACTAATAACATCCTTTTTCAGTCTCAAAAGTGTCTTAGCTTGGACAAGAAACTACACAGCTATCCTAAGCTTGAGTTGTTCTCATTGGTGGTGAGGGAGACTTTACAACCTCCTGGGGTATTCCAGCTCATTCACTGCTTCAAAGGACAGTGCAACATTTTTAAACAGCCATAAGGGACCAGAATTTCCTTTTCATACAACCTCTGCATTGAAAAGACGTTTAGATTTTCAGTAAGAAAATTGCGGTAGGTAGGGCCCCCTGAGCTTTTGTCCAAAGCAGGTGGGCATGATGCATATTGGACCAACAACAACAAACAGAAAGGACTGCATCGAAGAAAAAAAAAAAGGCAAATTTAGAACAGGACTAACATTCCTGTTATAAAAGGGAGAAATTGAGGCACCCTAAGGAGGGATTGGACCAAAGCAAAGCCAAAGTCCTGCAGGGAAAACATTCCTCAACTCCATGTCCAGCATGAGGGCACACACATGGAAGCATTATGTGTGCTCTAAAGGGCCTGGGCAGTCCTTACTGCCACAGCCTTGCTGCCTGTAATCTCCCAGCTACACTGCAGGCTTAGCTCGGCTTGCTGCCCATAGCTTTCCCTGACAAACAATGCATCCTTCTTCTTTCTAAGGTCTTTATTGTATGTTGAGCTTTACTCTCAGCGTTCCACACACTGTCCTGTCAGGGACTGCTTGCAGGCTCTCTAACAACTGCCCTGCATGGTCTTCCTTTGAAATCTTAATGGAAGCCTCTTTGCAGGTGGAGCCCTGCAAAACCAGCTTCGCGTGGCTGATGCCAAGGATTGTCACCCGAACAAGCTGTAGCTGGGCCTACTTGTAATATGGCTTTAGCAGTCTCTACGTGTCTTATTGGCTAAAGAACAGAAACAAATCCCTAGGCACTTTGGGGTATGCAGAGCTCCCCAGGGCTGTCTTCTCAAATGGAAATCTTGGAAACAAAATTTCATTTCTGTGCCTTTGAGCTTGTAATGGAATCCCCTGGTTCTGAGAGCCTCTCCACTTATCTTTTCTACTGTACTAATGCAAAGCACGTGGTTTCTTTTTAACAGTACTAATCTCTTTAGTAACCACAGTGTCTTTGGATACACCTTTGTACACACTGCTTTTCTGGCCACTTATGAGCTAAATATTTTTATTCTTTGGCATCATGCCTGTGTGTAATGAATTTTCGTCATCGTCGCCCCTTACACCCTCACCTCTGGCACTGAGCCCTTCCTTCTTCTGAATCTCCCTCCTGCTTCATACCTTCGTTTTCTGTGTGACCCAGTGAGTTGCTTTAGAGTTGCCTGCATGAGCATGGGTCGGAGGATATTTACAGAAGCACAAGGCTCTTATCAATGACTACACCACCGAAGAAAATGATACCTCCCCCTTAACTGCCAAGAATCCCTCAGGGAGAGGTGGGGCCTCACCGGCCGCTCCACCACCGGTGATGAAATACTGATGGTCGCAAATTGTGTGCAGGTCCTGGGTAGATAACCACAGCTGCGACGAGTTCATGAGCACACTGGCCATGTTACATCTCGAGGACACTTTTGTCACACATCCCCCCATTCTCTGGCCCCCGTGTGCTTTCTGATCCCTTTTCCATGACGTTCCCTGAGCCCAAGCTGTGGACTTTTCAATTAAAAATTTTTTTATATTATTTATTATTTTTTTATGTGTATGAATGTACTGTCTGCATGTAGGTTGGTGCACCTGTGTCGTGCAATGCCTCGGAGGTCAGAAGAGGGCGTCGGATTCCTCTGGAACTGGAGATAAAGACGGTTCTTAGCCGCCATGTGGGTGCTGGGAATCGAACCTGGGTCCTCTGCAAGAGCAGTTGGCGCTCTTAACAGCTGAGCCATCTCTCCAGCCCAACTTTTCAATTTTTTTTATTAATTTTATTTATTTCTGTATGTGTATGAATGTACTGTCTGCATGCAAGTCTGTGCACCCGTGTCGTGCAATGCCGCAGAGGTCAGAAGAGGGTGTCAGATTCCCCTGGAACTTGAGTTCTCCTGGAATTGGAATTTCAGACGGTTCTCGGCCGCCATGTGGGTGCTGGGGATCGAACCCAGGTCCTCTGCAAGAGCAGTCGGTGCTCTTAACCGCTAGGCCATCTCTCCAGCCCCTACTTTTCAATTGTTTATGCTCTGCTCATGTTTGAGGTAAATTCTCTTTGCAAATTGGGTTAAATACCTAGCAACAGCCACACAGCAGTCTAAATGCTGTGCTGTCCGTCAGATGAGTCCACTCCCTTTAAGTGTAATCACCTATAAAGTCTCAAGGAAAGAACAAAACGTAGCTAAATCTTTTGCCGTGGTTTAGCAATAGTGAGCTTGAGAACACTTGCCAACAGAATCTTCATTTTCATCTGAACTTCATCAGGATAGTTTTTTTCTGCATTTCTGTTAACTGCCTTCTGAGTTCCTATCGGAATCATCCATCTTCGTTCCGCTTTTAGCATTCGAGTTTTTTTCTACCCTGTTATTCCAAAATTTTCACATTCCTCCCACAAATCTTTTGCCACGTCATCAGCATATGTTACAGCAGTTCTACATCTTGGTACTGATTTTTTTTTTTATTTTGGTATTTCTCAATCCACTCAAGATGATAACCCAAATGAACCATTAAAGGTGGTAGGAAATTTTAGATTGTCATTGAAGATGAAATAAATATATTTAAGATTTTTTTTTTTGGATATCGGTTAGAGGCACATTGAATAATTCTTACTCAAATTGTTATGGAAAAGCTGGCAGCCAAGAAATCAAGCACTTAGCTGGAGAGTTGGAGAATTCACTCCTTTATTATGCTA
This sequence comes from Rhizomys pruinosus, assembly GCA_009823505.1. Classification (NCBI taxonomy): domain Eukaryota; kingdom Metazoa; phylum Chordata; class Mammalia; order Rodentia; family Spalacidae; genus Rhizomys; species Rhizomys pruinosus. The sequence goes on along the minus strand of VZQC01002242.1, from coordinate 2,782,959 downwards.
GCAGACGCAGAAGAGCTAGTGCTCTGAGATTTCACATGCCTTTATAGGACTTTTTACACCATTTCTTTAATGGGTACAGCATCTGTGGGTTTAGACTATAGCCTACATGACTTTCAACACAAATGGCCACATTTTGTAAAAAGCCATTACAGGAAATTCCTTAAATGGTCAGTGTGTTTATCAAAGCAGACAGTGCAGGCAAGGATTAAGACAGACATCCTTAGCTGTGTCATGTACTGCTTGAAACACAGATGTTTCGCCAGATTAACTGCAGGATTTGCTTCTGTCCATTTTTGTGTTCTCCATTTTAATTTTACCTTTTCTATTAGTGTGTTGAAGTATTTACTAAGAAAAGCACTAAAAAGATTCCTGAGTGACTTCTAGTTATCCTTAAGCATAGTTAAAGTACAAAAACCAGCCTTAAGAAAATGATCTCAGATAAACACAGAGCAACATTAAATACATGAAATTTGTTTTCCTCTTCAAACTCTTTTGGTCTTAATCAGTCTGAACTGGTGGTTCTCTAAGAAGCTGAAGTCCAGAGAGATCTTGGCTTGGAAGAATGGGAAGAACATTTGACTGTTCCCCTCTTGCTGGATTCACACACAAGCTGTACATTCAGCATATATTCAGTAAAATAATGAGGGGCATATCCGAAGGTGGACTGGTTCAGAGCTGTACCCCAGAAAAGACGTTTATTTTAAAAATGGAGTCAGAAAGAAGATTTTTTTTTTTGATGAGATCTCAAGAGTTGAATATAGCTTTAGTCGAATATAGATTTAGAGGTGGGGGAGAGAAAGAACTAAACAGGAAGAAGGCCCATTTCATTTAGACTGAGAAATTCTAGGAACAATTCCAAGGCTGTTTGTAAGCAGATGAAGAAATATGGTTTTAGATAATGATATAGACAGTTTTTGAGCATATATTGTATTAAAAGTATTGTTCAGGATACTGGGTTCAAAGAAAAAGATGGGCTCCGATGTAAAGACATTCAGGGCCTGCAGCATGATTCCCGTGTCTGTAAGGAATGCATTCTGAGACCTGACGTGGACAGGCTTGAAACTGTAGACAGTATTTTCTCCCACATAAATACCATGCTTTTGTCCTAACATATACAAACAAGTAAATGACTAATACGAAAGTAGTATACAGACTGGATACTTTGGATAAAGGCACGCTGTTCAGAAAAACACAGGACTTAAAAGTAATTATTTCTGAATTTTCTATTTAATATTTTTGAACTGTAGTTCACTATGAGTAAGTGAAACTGTGGGGATAAAACTACAGACAATGGAGATTACTCTTTGGGAAAGGAGAATACTTATGAACATAAAGATATAGTCGTGACAAGGAGCATTTTCTGGGAATTCAGGAGGATTTGTGGAAAGTAGTGCTGGAACAGTGTGGAGAAGAGTTGGATGGCTTATCCAGGTAGTAAAGGAGTCTATAGATAAAAGAATGCGAAGCTAGCAAGCCCAAGTTTGACATGGATGAATGGTCTTGCCAGTATCTTACTATTCTTGTTTAATTACTAAGCTGGACATTTCAAAGGTAAATTCACATATTTTGGTCACAATGGCAAGATGAAAAATTCTATGTGCCTAGTATTTGTAACTATGTACAAATCTAAATAAAAGTAGTTTCATATTTTTCAAAAATTCTAAGGAAGACTTTAAAAGAGCAATGTCTTACCTTCCCAAGGCGGATGATAGAATATTGTACTCTCCCTCACTCCTGGGAAGAAGGAGAGAGTTTATTTAAACCAGTGGGCTGACACCCAGATTATTCCACAATGGTGCCAGCCCCAAACTTAATTTTGTAGGACAATTTATAGTAAGCAAGCAAGTAGTGTATCCCTGGTAATTAAGCAAGTGGTTACACATAAACATGTAGTTACAAAAGATCACAAGAATGTAGGATTTCAATGGACAGGGAATATTGTACACTTAAAGACCCATAGCACTGGGATTCTTGTGTTTTCATTCTTAACCTGATCTCATGTTTAATCACACTAGCAGTATCTTTTGTTTAACTAACATTTATTTTGTTTTCATTTAAATTTATCCTTGTGGTGGGAGAGGATAGATGGGAGGGTGGCTCAGGTACTCTATCTCTTCTTTAGCAGAATGTTTTGGTGTTTCAGAATGGTTACCTTATCTTCTCACCTACCCTGATGAAGGTCTAAGGAATCAAATTTCTCATCTGTTCATCATAGAGAGATTCTCTTTTCCTTGATGTCTTTATTCTATATTTTCTCCTCTTTTAACATGAGCAAAAATCAAACTTTGGAGTAGTTGGGATACTTTTCAAGGGCACATTCTGATTGCAGGCTCATTCTCCTGTCAGCCACTCTAAAGTTAGATTACTCCTCAGAACCTTTCAAAGGACAAGGGGCCACTGTTATACCAGTGTGCTGCTGTTAGAATTTCTTGGAAAATACTACTGTAAGAATGGTGGAAAATGTTAATTTTCAGGAGCAGCAGTGAACTATGGGAAATTCTAAAACCATTAATGAAAATGCATACAGTTTTCTCTTTTCATAAGTCAGTTATGAGTCTCATAAAGCAGATCATCTCATGGTCATCTGAATGATGGAAATGAATGATGTTAATGGAACCACTGATATTTTATCTGTTAGTCATAAAACTTATTGGGCTAGGACTCTCTCTATCATTGATGTGTTCTGTTTATTTCTAGGGAAAACTAATGAATGTCTAGAGAAAGTTCCCAAATGGAGTTTTGTTGTTAACAAGTACTGTAGTACTTTTCCAGAGTCTTCTACAGATGAACTATTGACACAGAATGGGCTAAATTGTATAACTATTTCTTTTTTTCCTTTGAGAGGAGGGGCAAGGTGGAGACACAGAGTCTGACTTTGTATTCCAGGCTAGACTCAAAGTTACAATCCTTCTGTGATAGCCTCCTGAATGCTGGGATTGTAGAAGTGTGCCACCATGCCCAGCTAAATTGTGTAATAGAAACAATAATGTTTGGCAGTCACGAAGATCTCTGGATCATGTAACTACATTTAAAAGATGAATATAAACCAATGCCAACCATTTCCTGGTACAAAGTAGTTAATTCCAAGCTAAATGCTTATATTGAATTTTTAATCCATTCCACATTTGTGAGAAATTATAGGAATTTGATTATATAAGTAAATATCTCACATTAATTTAAAATAAATATTAGCTTTGCATTCTCTTCCTCACATTCTTAAATGCATCAACAAAAATTTGTGAAAAGTGCATCATTTTTAATCTCAAAGTAAAATTAATTATTCAAAAATTCTTGGGGCTGGAGAGATGGCCTAGCAGTTAAGAGCACCATCTGCTCTTGCAGAGGACCTGGGTTCAATTCCCAGCACCCACATGGCAGCTAAGAACCATCTTTTTAACTCCAGTTCCAGGGGAATCTGATACCCTCTTCTGACCTCTGTGGCATTGCACGACACAGGTGCACCAACCTACATGCAGAAAGTACACTCATACACATAATAATAATAATACAAAAAAGTTAATATATATATATATATATATATATATCTTAATCAAAATGAGACCCACAGATGATGGAAAGTACAAGGCGATATGGTTGTGTTTGGTGTCAGTGAGGGACTGATTCCCAGATACCAGTAGTTGTGGAAATGTGTTGCACACGTCTCTTCTGCAAGATAGTGTAGTATTTGTATACTCCCTGTCCCTGTCTTCCCATGAGCTTTTTAGGTCATCTCCATATTACCAATAATACTTAATGAAAAAAAAATGTCATTTAGGTATTTGTCACATGGTAGTGTTTGGGAAAGAATGACAAGGAAAAAAATCTGTACATGTCAGTATAGATGGAGGCCTTTTCAAATTTTTATTACATTTGTTTTGAGTGTGTGTGGGGTGCAAATGGCACAGTGTATGCATGGAAGTTAGAAGACATCTTGAGGGAGTCACTTCTCTCTTTCCAGCATGTGGGTCCCAGGGATTGAATTCATGTTGCCATGCTTGGTGGCAAGTATTTTTACCTGCTGAGCCACCTTCCTGGTCCTAGATGGAGTTTTCAAACTATATTTTCCATGGGTGTGGGATCTACTGCTGCAGTGGGCAGCCGTGCTTGGAATCACAGCTTTTCTCACTTAGTCCAGAAAGGTAATTTTGCATTTTAATGAACCTAGCAAATGTAAAGCAAATGTGTACAGCATAGTTTGAATTCTGTTCCATTTTAAAAATTATAAGTCTTAAACTATTTGTTAGGTGTCACCACTTAATTACTTTCAACTTTCCCTTTTTGTTTTAAGAGCCTTCTATTAAATTCTGTTCAAAGAGTGGCCATGAGCCCTGTCTCCAATCACATCTAGTTCAGCGATGCCTAGGCCATCCATACTTCTCTCTCTTTTTTTTTTAAACATTAAAAAAAATTTTTTTTATTAATTTTATTTATTTCTGTATCTGTATGAATGCACTGTCTGCATGCAAGTCTGTGCACCCGTGTCGTGCAATGCCGCGGAGGTCAGAAGAGGATCTCGGATTTCCCTGGAACTGGAGTTCTCCTGGAATTGGAGTTCCAGATGGCTCTTGGCCGCCATGTGGGTGCTGGGGATCGAACCCAGGTCCTCTGAGAGAGCGTCGGCACTCCCAACCGCTAGGCCATCTCTCCAGCCCCCATACTTCTCTTTTTATGGATGGGGAGATGACATGGCTGTGATGATGACACGGGGTTGGGGTAGCACTGAGTAAGTCAGTTTCTTTGGTTCTTTAAAAATATCCCCCTCACCCACTGGAAACTGGAAAACAGAGCTCTCGATGGGATAATTATTCATAATGAAGTGAAGTTAGAACTTGTTAGAAAAATGCATCAACTCAAATGTACATGATGTAAAAGCCTCAACTGAACATGATATAAAAACTTGAGCATTACTGTCACAGAGACTCAATCAGAAAAGAGTCCTTCCAGAAGGGCCCTGGAGCAGACTCTCTGTCCAGTCCACAGGGACCTCTAAAGTATGGGCTAACTGTGCACTCCCAGGCTCTTACCAGGACCAGAGAAGCAACAGAGCTGAGGACCCAAGAAGCTGCATCTTCTTTAAAAATATTTTTAGAATATTTTAATTTTATGTGTATGAGTATATTGCCTGCATGTATGTGAGTGCACCCATATCATGCAATACCCAAGAAGGTCGGAAGAGGGCACTGGATCCTCTGGAACTGGAGATATGGATGGACCAATGTGTTGGTGCTGGAATCGAACCCAGGTCCTCCCCAAGAGCAGTCACTGCTCTTAACCGCTGAACTGCATTTTCAATGAGTTCTCTGTCTCTGGGATTCTGCTTTGTGCTTAGGGGAATCACTTGGATTTCCCCAGCACTGTCCACATGTTCTCATAGATCCATGTTTGCTGGATGACAAGGGCCAGATCTCAGTACCTGCAGCTGCAAAAACTCCCACTGCCCAGCACCCAAGGTCAGTAGCCACTTCCCAAGGTCAGCCAAAGCTGGAGTAGACCAACCAGAAAAAGTTACAGCACTATCCTCTGGGCAGGCCTCTTCATAGGAGAAAATTGCTGCTGCTTAAAGATTTGAAAGGCATTTTTCTATATTTCTTTATCAAGACTCAACAGAAGACTTGATAACCTGAGCTTACCAGTGTGCTTGGCATCAGGTTTTATATCTTCCTTAGAGAGCAAACAGCAGGCACCTGCACAGGGAGAGGTAGCTTTCTATATGCAACAGATCTGCCTGCTTGGACCAGGCAGCCTCTTCCTTGCTGCTTTCCAAATCTGGATTGTCATGGTGGTCTATAACAAGTAAATAGCCATTCAAGAATAACCTTAGGTTCCTAGTGTGTCCTCTATCAGGAGAAATAAGGCCCTGTTCATAGAGAGCCCTCTTGGTGGTCTCGTGAGACATGCCCATGTCCCATGCCCCCTGCTTGTGGGTCACATAACTTAGACTATATCCCCAACATCCAGAATCATCTCATTTTTGTGACCTCTTTTTCTCTCTGTACAGTGTCTGCTATAACCTAAACCGAGAACAGTGGCTTCTCATGGAGATGGGGATGAGTGGGTGGATGGAGATGGGGGAATGGGAAATACCTGGGCCTGTGCTAGAGATGCTCTGCCTGGTTCAGCTTTATTAGCTCTTTATGTTAACTCTCAGGGAAGCAGACCTTCTGAATTCTGGGTAAATTCTAGAACAATTGGTTTTCTGTTTGAATATGCTTGGCCTATCCTTTAAAGAGGATTTATTTTGCTTTGGTCTCTGTTCCCTCAATGCTCCTAAAAGCAAAGTTTTAAAACCCCCCACCCCCACCCCAAGTCGTCCTGTGCATTCCAAATTGAATGGAAAATTTAAACCTGTGTTGCTTTCTCAAATCCCAGAAAGTGTAGAATTTAAGTGTTCAGACATTTTGTTGGTCTTTTTTGGTTTCATGAGTTTCGAGTCTCACTGTTTTATAAATGGATGAGATTCCTGTGTTGAATTTCAGAGGCCTCCAGAGAGGGAAAGCACATAAGGAAGAGAAAAAAAAATCTTAAGAGGAGTAAAATGATTAATTTCACCTAGAAAAGACAATCCTTTGTGTATGGATTCCAAAACACAGTACCCAGCTAGCAGAAAACATACACTATTTTTAGATGGAATATTGTAAAGTCATATATTCTATTATATTTAATTTGATTGATCATCAAAAATGGTACAGGTTTTTTATATTTCATTACAAACTTATTTGAACAACAGATAAAGTGAAATATTCAGTGGTCATGCAGTGCCATACGGACATGCAGAATCACAGTATTGATATACACCTGACTGAAGTTTGGAAAACACTAAGGGAAGGTGATGTCAAAAGCGAGGGTCTTGTAGGAAAACTCTCAGCTCTGCAAAATCAGAGGCACACAGCCTTCAGTCACAGTTAGCAGGAAGCTGTTGAGTTGCGCTTTAACTTAATAGAACACATAGTATCTGCATATGCCATGCATGGCAGAGTAGCAAGGCACACACATCCTATTTACCCTGTGCTGAGTGTCTATCCTGGAGGAAAAGAAACCCAGCAGGATTAAAGGAGAAGGAGGCAGAAGATCCCAAGCAGAGCTTCACACTTGGAGACTGGGGGTAGCCGGGGGCAGGACGGGGGACAGTTGGGAAGCAGTTTTGTCTCCTACTGAGAGGTAAGTGATCAGAAAGACAGACAGGGACAGAAACAAGAAGACCTTTGGTGAATTGTTACTGGCCAGACTGCCTTGCCAGAAGTTACCTGCTGGTTTTATTATGGAAGGCAGTTGTGGCAGGATGATGATAAACGAGTACCTCGCACAAGGCAGGCTTGTGATGCTGATAAGAGTTGAAAAGTGCAGTCATGCATAACTTAACAAGGGGCATATGTTCTGAAAAACATGTCATTAGGTAATTTCACCATTGTGCAAACATAATAGACTTTATTTAACAAACCTAGATGATACAGGTAGCTATATACCTAGGCTGTGGTACAGACTATATTCTTTGGCTACAGACCTATACAGCTTATAATGGTATTTGCGTATCTGAACACGTCTCAGCATTAAATGGTACAATGAAAATACAATGTGTTACAATCTCAGAAACCATCACAGACATGGGTATTTAGTGTGGGTGTCTAAGGTGCTTTCTATACATATCCATTGTATACATAGGTATTCCTTTGGTGACTGGAATGTCATTTAGTGGCTGTGACTATACTAGTAGCCAATGTTGGATTTCATTTTCAAGCATAAAAATGGAGAAAAAAATGGTGGTGCATGCCTTTAATGCCAGCACTTGGGAGGCAGAGGCAGGTGGATCTCTGTGAGTTCAAGGCCATCCTGGTCTACATAGAGAGTTCCAGGACAGCTGGAGCTACAGGGAGACCATGTCTCGAAAAGACCAGAAAAAAAATGGAGCAATAAAAACTAATGGAGAAGAGCCGTTTCCCTTATTTATATCCAAAACTGAATCTATAAATTGCATTGTTATAAATTGCTTCCCCTCCTTTGTGTTTTAACTTGTTGGATCTGGGGTGGAAAGCCCTTCTGAAATGGAACCCCAATCAAAGCTAAGGAAACCTCTTGCTAGTCTGGCACCAAAATTCATCTTCCATTCGAAATGCTTGCCCTTCCTTGAACCAAAGGTCTGTTCTGGGCTGAGGGCTCCTCTTCTTCCCATCCCAGCAGGCTCATTCTGTAGGGAGACAGCAGTGTGGATCCAAACTCATGTTTTAAAATGGAATCAGCTCAAGTGAAGAAAAAAAAATAAAGCTAAGTCACTCAATCCCCAATTAAAAAGCAGTTAAGAGTGCCAATAATTTCCATCCCCCAATCACATCCCTCAGATTTTCATTTTACTTTCCTCCAATAAATAAATTGTTGTATGCTCAGTGTTCATGTGTAGAGTTTCTGTTGATCAGCTCAAACATTGTTTTGTGTCACCCGGTCACTGCAGTCCTCATAGCTGTCAGGACTTTCCTTCACTGCCCTGGCCTGCCCTGGCCTGCTGGAGCCATCTCCCAGTTCTGCAGGCTGAAGGAGCCAATCACTGGTGGTGTCTCCCAGTTTAGGAAAGAAAGGAGGGAGTCCGCCAAACCGTCATGAGAAGAGAATGTGGATTCAGACCCAGGCCAACATTAGCAAATGGAGTGAACTTGAACAGCCTGTTTAATCTCTAGGATTCTCGGTTTCCCTTTTGGAAAATGATCACACCGACTGTGTCGGATGGAGGCAGGGATGAGAGCGTGAGGAGGCCCCAAATGGTTTCTTTGTTTTTTTTATCTTGGCCTTCAGTGGTGGATGTTATTCGATCTCTCCTCTTGGTGCCAACCTATCTGATTTTGCTCCACATTTGTTCATTGTGTGTGTGTGTGTGTGTGTGTGTGTGTATTTAAACAACTGCCATTTGAAACCAAAGAATATTGGTGTTTGTGGAATAGTTTTCTCCCTTAACTTTAAAACCACTGTAAACATTTTCTTTTTGAAATGCTCCAAATTCAGAAGCAAATCTTGGTGGCTTGTAAAACGTGTTTGTGTGCTTGGTGCTGGTGGTAGGCTGGCTTTGGCCTCCTATGAGAGAATGGCCATCGTTACTGGAAGGTTCTCTACCTTGCTGCAGAAGTTCAGGCTGCCTTCAGTGATTTTTCTGGCTTCAGGTCGCTGTTGCAGCCTGCTGGAAGTGGTTACATAAACTCTGTGTTCTCGTTGGCTTCTTCCTTGTATTTCATACAGGAGTGCTAATGTTTGTTTGAGGTCTAGTAACACTGGGCCCAAGGCCCAACCCAATTGAGCAGAACAGAGCAAAGTATGAAAGTATTGTAATCTCAGGGAGAGAGACCCTAGAATTCACTGGGAGCTGGGCTCTAGCCTGGCCTAGGACTTTGGGCCAAGCTCGGATACTCAACCAGTAGGGAAGAAAGAAACCCTGTACTCTGTCATTTTTTTGTCCGGCTCTTTGACTGAATCTATGGCCCCAGTTAATACACTTGAGCTGATTAAAGAGAAAGGGGAAAAAAAGCATTAAAATTACTTTTGCATGCACCCGGGGACCGTCACAAGAGAATGAAGTCTAAATAAGTGACCAAACACAGTGCATTAATACTATACTTTGTGAAGGAATGACAGGACAAATGGACATGTAGAATGTGGTACTGGATTCGAGGCTGTTACTAGAGTTATATGGGGCAGGTAGAAGCTAGTGGAAGTCAGCATTTCTTCAGTTTGCTTATTCAGGTTCACTCACGGTCTGCAGTAATCAAGGCCATTTCCCACCTTGGTGGGGAAGGATGTCCCCTCACAAAGGGCCTTCTTGGCTTACTGCAAATGGGGACTAGGGAAAGTCAAGATAAATATCTTTTCTGAAATTACCATTCTTGAGTGATTTCAGCTGGAAATGATCAACCTATCAGCTTAGCATATTCAGCCTATTTCAGTAGGATCTTCCCACAGGCCCTTGGGGCCTCACAGTCTCACGTGATATCTGGCCAGGCAAGTCACCAGAAAGCAATGATTTCTAAGAGCAGCTGGGTTTACTATGACGATCCTTGTGCAATTAATTATAGCTCATTTTTCTGAGGTTGTCCATGATGTAAGGAAAGCTGACAGTTTGTGTTCGTTTTATCCATTCCTTCATTTAATGATTCTTTCAGTATCATCTGTACAGCAGGCCCCTTGTCTGTGGTACCCAAGTGATTAACTCACAGGCACCAACCTTATTGGATGCCTACTGCAAGCAATTAGATGCTGCACTGCTCCTGGGTAACCTAAGCATGTTGAAAACTCACCTTCATTTGGAGGGACAGAGCAGAAAAGATTATCACAACCAGGGGTTGTGATATTCGTGGTAATATTTGAAGACTGAGGCCTTTGTAATACAGCTTCTCCCCACCTCTGTATTGCATGCAGATATACAGACACAGAAAACAGAGGGTGGTTGCCCAGGGCAAGGGGTGGAGTTTCATTTCTGCAAAATGACAAGAGTTCTGAATATTGATTGTAAAACACTGAATGCATATAACATGACTGGACTGAATTATACATATAAAAGTAGTTAAGAAGCTGGGTGTGGTGGCACACACCTTTAATCCTAGCATTTGGGAGGCAGAAGCAGGCAGATCTTTGTGAGTTCAAGGCCAGCCTGGTCTACAGAGTGAGTTCCAGGACAGCTGGGGCTACAGGGAGACCCTGTCTCAAAAAGACAAAAACAAAAACAACAACAACAAAAAAGAGACATTCTTGGGCTGGAGAGATGGCTGGCTCAGTGGTTAAGAGCACTGGTTGTGGGGCTGGAGAGATGGCTCAGTGGTTAAAAGCACTGGCTGTTCTTGCAGAAGACCCAGGTTTGATTCCCAGCATTTACGTGGCAGCTAACAACTATCTGTAACTCCATTTCTAGGGGATCTGACACCCTCTTCTCTCTTACATGGGCATTAAATGACAAGGGTGCACTTACATACATGCAGGCAATACACTCATACACATAAAATAAAAATAAATAAATAAAAAATTAAAAGAAATGTACTGGGGAGATGGTTAATTCCTTAAAGTACTTGCTGTATCAGTCTGAGGACCTGCGGTCATATCTTCAGTGCTCATGTAAAAATCCCAGCATGGCCTCATCTGCCTGTAACCCCGCTGGGGAGGTGGAGACAAGCAGGTATCTGGATCTCCATGGCCCAGCAGCCGGACTAGCTGATTTGCCAGGCTCCAGGTTCAGTTGAGAGACCTTGACTCAAAAAAATAAGTGGAAAGCAATTGAGGAAGACACCCATTGTCAACCTCTGGTCTCCACATGCATGTATACACATGAACACACCTATACAAACATGCATACATGTATACCACACACACAGGCGCATACCCAAATAGTTAAAAGGTAAATTTGCCATGTGTATCTTACTGTGATTTGAAAAAGCAGGGCTGATGGCCTAGTGGTTAAGAGCGCCAACTGCTCTTGCAGAGGACCTGGGTTCGAACCCCAGCACCCACATGGCGGGTGAGAACCGTCTTTAACTCCAGTTCCAGGGGAATCGGACACCCTCTTCTGACATCTGCAGCATTGCACAACATGGGCGCACAAACCTACATGCAGACAGTACATTCATACACATAAAAAATAAATAAGTAAAAATTAAAAAAATAAAATAAGTGTAAACAATATTTATTAAGCATGTACTATGTGTCAGGTGTCATCCCAGCACAAAGAAAGCCCAGGTAAGCAGGATGGTTAGCACTGACTGTCAACTCTTCACTGCAGAGGCAGGGCTCCAGGGACACCTGGATTGTTGGATTAGAAGTTTGCCTCTGAGAATGTACGTGAGGGATTGCGTTAAGTTAATGGATGTGCGAAGATCATCTTAATTGTGGGCAGGACCATTCTCTGAGCAGGGGATCCTGGACGGTGTGAAGTGGACTTCGAGTGCAGCACATGGCTCTCTGATCGTGACTGTGGATGTGATGTGACTAGTTCCTGCCACCGTGGCTTCCCCGCCATGATGGACTGGAACCTGGAATTCTGAGTCAAATAAACACCCTCTCCCTTAAGTTACTTTTTTCAAGGTATTTTTTTATCACAGCAACAGAAAAGAAACTAAGACCATAAGTAAAAATGAATAAAATCCCCATCTCCCTTGGTAGGGAGACATGGAAAATGTAATATTTATTAACTCAATTATAATTTGTAACTATTTGAACTTACGGGGTGTGGGCCTTCCTGTATATTCTTGCTGGGACTCTGAAAACTGGTAATTAATAAAAGGAGAATCACAGTGTCTGGCAGAGTATCTCTGGGAAAAGGACAACAAAGAGAAGTGCATGACACCTTGAGGACTGAACTTGAACTGACTAAGGAGGCCAGGCAAGGCCAAGAATAAGGACAGGAAGTAGCATGGATGGCAGGGAAGTGGAAACAGCTTGTGTGAAGGGCAGGCCAACGTGGCTGGAGAACAGAAGGAAGCACAGTGAGCCAAGGCTGCTGAGGGCAGTGGGCTGCGTCCACCAGGCCTTCTTGCCTACAAAGGAGAAAGGAAAGTCATCAAATGCTCCGTGAAGAGACGGACAGAAGAGAGCTGGTTGGTGTTTTGACAAAAATCGATCTGAAGGAATATCTGCTTTTATCAGAAGAATCTTATTAAAAACTTAGGTTTATGTGTCAATTGGGCCTTTGTAACAGTTTTCAGTCTCAGCAAGAGTATACAGGAAGGCCCATACCCCATAAGTTCAAATAGTTACAAATTATAATTGAGTTAAAAACTATTACATTTTTCCATCTTCCTACCTGGAAAACATCTATAAATAAGATGTCAAAAAGATGTGTACAACTATGGTATTTATATGACTAAGAATCAACAAAGTACCAAAGATAACTTGACAACAATTGTCCAGTTTGGGTATTCGTTGAGTCACCTGAAAGTGAATATAGAGATCCATAATACATAAATTATTTCATGATACGTACTTTACGGCCTTCTTTATAGCAGAATATTGCTCTAATTGAGATTTTTTTCATATAACATGTTCTTTAGATAGATATACTGTTAGACAACCTTTCTCGTTTTATAATAACTTATAAAAATGTAATTTGCCGCCGGGCATGGTGGCGCATGCCTTTAATCCCAGCACTCAGGAGGCAGAAGCAGGTGGATCTCTGTGAGTTCAAGGTCAGCCTGGTCTACATAGCGAGCTCCAGGCCAGCTGGGACTAAAGGGAGACCCTGTCTCAAAACGACCAAAAAAAAAAAAAAAAAAGTAATTTGCCTTTGTAAGTACATTTATTTGAAGGATACTGCTTGAGTCATTTTGATTCTGAGACAGTTTCTCCTCATTTCAACCTGAAACCTTATTAACAATTAAAATGTTAATAAAATTATTAAAGAAATACCTAGATTTGGAAATGAGCCATGAATAGAACACACACTCAGTGCAGAGTAATTGAATCTCACATATTTGGTCATATTCGTCATAAAAATGTTGGAAAATATTTATATTTCATTGAATAAATATATTAATTTTTAAAATTTTATGTGCATGAGTGTTTTGCTTGCATGTGTGTTAGTGTGCCCAGCATGAAATGCCCATAGAAGCCAGAAGAGGGTATCAAATCCACGGGAGCTGGAGTTAACAGAAGATTGTTAGGCTTCATTTGAGAGATGCCTCTGTAAGAACAGCCAGTGCTCTTGACCACTAAGCCATCTCCCCAACCACTAAATCTCTATGTTTTCAATGCCTTTTTGAGTAGAATCTCAATCTGACAGAAGTGTGGAGTCTTGCCATCGTTTCTGCATGCCATGTCTGGGAATAATTTGATGAAATAGTGGGGGTCTGGAGAGATGGCTCAGTGGTTAAGAGCTCTGACTGCTTTTGCAGAGGATCCAGGTATGATTCCCAGCACTCACATGGCAGCTAACAATTGTTTGTAACTCCAGTTCCAGGGGAATCCAATGCCTTCTTCTGACTCTTTGAGCACTGCATGACATGGGAGCACTTATACACATGCAGCAACACACTCATACACATAAAATAAAAATAATACATACAATTTTTTTAAATGAGCTAGTGTGAATTTTGGAGATCTCCTGAGCTGCAGATTGGACCATGAATAACAGCAATTATGTAGACACTTGGCATGACTAAGAATAATGCTTCATTTGTTCAAGAATCAAACACATGTATGCACCTGAAAGACAGGAACTGGAACGTTAATCATCTTCCAAGTGCCTCTGCTGCTCAGAACCCCCTAGGCTGAAGCAGCTCCATCATTACCAGTGTCAGTATGAACATAAGCAAAGCCTTTGCTTGGTTGAGGTCCAGACACAGGTGTCTGTTGTTTCAAGGCCTTAGGGCAAGGAAGACATTTCCTGGGGCTCAGGATGGCACTCCCTACAACTGTGGAAGCATCTGTTCACTTCCCAAATCCATCCCACCAGCCTGTTCACCGTGACATGGACTCCTCCTGATAGGTGTCCCTCTTGCGTCCTGCTGACTGTGTTCTATGTTTGGTTTTGTTTTTTCTTTTAGGAACTGGTGAAAGTGGGAAAAGCACCTTCATCAAGCAAATGAGAATAATCCATGGCTCTGGCTATAGTGACGAAGATAGAAAGGGGTTCACGAAGCTGGTTTACCAAAACATATTCACAGCCATGCAAGCGATGATCAGAGCAATGGACACCCTGAGGATACAGTACGTGTGTGAGCAGAATAAGGTAACATGCTTGGCTCTGTCTGCGAATGTGCAAATGTGCGCTTTCCTACTTGGGTGAAGGCTTTGAAAAGATTTGCAAGGTGCTTTGGTCAGCTGCCAAAGTATTCAAATTGCTACTCAGTAGAGGAAGAAGTACTTGAGAGGAGTAGGAGAGATCTGCTTAGCCCTGTGGTCTTATTTCTGCAGGAAAATTTCTGTGGTAAATGAGGTTGTGATGCTGCGTAGTATACAGGGATTCAGAAATCTGGATCATTATTGAGGTTGCTCATCTTACGGACCAGAAAAGAAAGGCATGCCCATTTTCTCCTTGAGCTGAGAGACCCAGCTAATTGCTTCAGCGGGGAAAATAGAGATGCTTCCTTTACAGCAGTTTTTCAAGAATTGCTGGAAATATTTTCACTAATGTGATGCAGACTACTCAGAGAATTGGTGGGTTGGTTTGTGTTGGGAGCTGACCCTTCTTGGGAACTAAATGACATTTTCTGAGAGCAGCACTGGTGTCTCAGCCAGCAAAGTGCTCTCATGATATGAGGGTGTCAAACTAGCATTTGCATCACCATTGGTCATTAATGAGGCAAATATCTTAAAGATGAGGGGGGAAGGGCTAAGGAGGGTGGAAGGAGGCAAATATAATTTCATATGCTATATTGGAGTGTGACAGAGTTTACTTTGAATCTAGATTAGAAATAAGGCTTTAAGGGCTGGAGAGATGGTTCACTGGTTAAGAGCACTGACAGCTCTTCCAGAAGAGACCCAGGTTCAGTTCCTAGCACCCATGGGGCAGCTAACAACTGATGCCTTCTTCTGGCCTCTGTGGACTTTGCATGACACTGGTGTACTTACGTATATGCAAAACAAAATGCTCATACATATAATAAAAATAAATCACTCAAAAAAATAAGGAAAGAAAGAAAGAAGACTTTAGCCAGGCATGGTGGTACATGTCTGTAGTTCTAGCTATAATAATCACCCATAATTCCAGTTCCAGGAGATCCGATACCCTCTTCTCACCTCAACAGGCACTGCACAACATGGGTGCACTTACATGCAGGCAATACACTCATATACATAAAAGAAAAATAATAAATAAAAAATTAAAATAAAATAATCAATACTTATACTTAATGAGTAAAAAAAATCTGTGTCAGCTGAGTCTCTCATTCTATTTAGAGAGCATTCTACTGCTAACATGGAAGAATTTCATCAGTTTTAGTATGGATGATTTTTTTTTCAGGAACTTGGGGCACCTGTGGTCCTGTATATTTCCTATATATGTCAGAGAAAGTTTCAGAGAAATGAAACAATTTAAATTTTTATTGCTTGGTGATTTATTGTATAGGAGAACACAACATATACATTTTCTCTGCAGCTCACTTCTTTTTTAAAATATTGGGGGGCCATGGCTGGAGAGATGTCTCCACAATTAAGAGCATTGGCTGCTCTTGCAGAAGATCAGAGTTCAGTTCTTAGCACCCACATGACAACTAACAGATAACAGTAACTGGAGTTCCAGAGGACCTGCCATCCTCTTCTGAGCTGTGAGGGCCCTGCTCGACATGGGTGCACTTACATACAGGCAATACACTCATACACACAAAATAAAATAAAAATAATAAATAAAATATTTTGTTTTTAAAATTATTTTCTTTATATATATATTTACATGAGTGTTCTGCTTGCATATATTTAAGTGTACCATATATGTACAGTACTCACAGAAGTCAAAGAGGACATTGGATCCCTTGGAACTGGAGTTACAGATGTGGGTTAGCCACCATGTGGGTGCTGGGAACTGAACTTGGGTTCTCTGCAAGAGCAGCCAGTGCCCTTAACTGCTGAGCCATCTCTCAGCCCCTACGGCTCACTTCTTTACTGTCATTTCCTTGCAGTTGCAAAGTCTTTTGAAGAACCGTGTTCTGTCTTTAGTTTAAACTTTCTATGGTCATGCTGGAGGGTGTGGGGTGAATTAACATATGAGAGGTCTGACTTAGCCCTTGGGAGGTGGTAGCAGTGATGTATCGATGTGAACAGCCAGTGCTTTTTAGTGCATCTCTGTGAAAGTATACGTTGCTATCCACCCTATGTAACATGTCCTAAAATCAGGCTTTCTGTGGTTCTTCCAAAGAAGGAGAGAGGGGAGTGGGAATTGGCCTTCTGTTGATTTCGCTTCGTTCGTTTTCCCTTGCCATAGACTATAGTTTGTTTACTGGTCATGGTTGGGTGGCTGGATGAAGCTTGGAATTCAGGAGTGGGTTTATAAACAGAACTATTGGAAGAAAAGGCTCAAGTATAAACCACTTCTGCTTACCTTGGCAGTGTGTCTGTGAAACCTAATCAGATCTAGTAGCCAGGGTCTCTGAGTTTGTTTTGTTTTGCTTCTCTTCATGGTCTTCTGGAGGTTCTCTGAGTTGATGTTTTATGGGGTTTTACATTCTGTCTCTCTCCTTTTGGTCGCAGTTCTTCCCATAGGCTGTCTCCAGCTACCTGCTCATCTGTATTCACTTCCTAGGACTGCACTGGCCAAAGTCTTTCAGTCCAGGTACCTTAAAACAAGATTATTTCCTCAAAATTCTGCATGCTAAAAGTTCAAAGTCAAGGTTGTTTGGTACTAGATAGAAGTACTGAGAAGTGATCCATTTCCTGCTTCTCACCTGGACTCTGGCTGCTAGAAATTCTTGGCATGTGTTGGTTTGTCCATGTCTCACTCTTGTCTCCTGTGCTCTTGTCTTCTGTGTGCACATGGTGCCCTTATTTGTCTCCGTGCTCACATAGTGGTATTCTCTCTATCTGTCTCCAAATTTGTTCCTTCTTAGAAGGCCACCCCTGGCCAAGGATGACAGCATCTCAGCTTGGTCACCTCCAAACAACCCAGTTTCCAAATAGCATTGCATTCTGAAGTTCCAGGTAGGCATAGATTTCCATGGCAACACTCTTGAGCCCTATACAATCTTTCCTCTGGGAGATTCATGTCTGTAGTATGTGTAAAGTATGTTTATTTCATGCCAACATCCCCAAAAGTCTTAACTCACTTCAACAGCAACCAAATCTAATCTAAACAGTAGCCAGTAGCTAACTCTCTCTCTCTCTCTCTCTCTCTCTCTCTCTCTCTCTCTCTTTCACACACACACACACACACACACCCCTCAAACCCATTTTCTGCATCAGGAATGAAGGAGACTTGGCATATAATCCATACTGGGCACTTTGGAAAGCACTTCTTATGCCCATGTGGGCTCACACAAATAATAGATCATGTGTTGCGGGCCTTAGGCAGATGAAGAAATAAAAAAGTGGTGGCTGGCAATGGAGTGGGTATCCTCTACGTGTGGCCTGTGAACAGGGAAACAGGTGACCTGCACTTCCTGTCTGTTCCTCACTGGCAGTATCTGGCTCTGTATGCCTTCTTCTCATCCATTTATCTAGGTCCACTTAAAATCTTGTTCTTATCCTTTAAACAGATGGCTGACATGGGCCATTTGCTGGAATAGTTAAGGTAGAAACTGAGTAGAAAGAACACTAGATTGTTCCCCTTTGAGTCTAGGGCAGGAGTCAGCAGACATAGATGGCCGGAGATGAAATGCTTTGGGCTTTGGAGGCTAGCGGTCTCTGTTTGTAACCACTGAACTTCGTGTTTGTAGCTCAGGAAGTTACCACAGGCAATACCAGCAAGTAAACAGCTGAGTGTGACTCACTTGTAGATTTTATTTACAAAATATAAAACCATTTCCAACTGTGTAGCATATAAAAATCCACCAAGGACTTGGTCTATAGGCTGAGGATTACAGACCCTGGTCCTAGACGGTACTACAATTCACTTTTTAAATCTCATCTGCTGGACAATCCCCAACACATGCCCTTTCAAGTGTGCAAACAAGCATGAACAAAAGAAAGGTTTTTCAAATTAAATGGTGCCAAAGAGATGTAGTTATTACGGGGCACATTCACAAGCCACAAACAGACCCGTTTCTTCTACTACTTGTTTAGGCCATTTTCATCTGTTCCATCCCTGCTGTTTTCTTCTTGGCTATTATTAATTCTTTTTTTTTTAATTTTTTTTTTAATTTATTTCTTATGTGTATGAATATACTGTCTGCATGCAGGTTTGTGCACCCATGTCATGCAGTGCCGCGGAGGTCAGAAGAGGGTGTCGGATTCCCCTGGAACTGGAGTTCTCCTGGAATTGGAGTTTCAGACGGTTCTCGGCCGCCTTGTGGGTGCTGGGGATCGACCCCGGGTCCTCTGTAAGAGCGGTCGGCGCTCTTAACCGCTAGGCCATCTCTCCAGCCCCATGGCTATTATTAATTCTAAGAACTTTCTCTGTGGGCTGGTCCTGATCAGAGATGTGAAACCATAATAAAGTACCATGCTGGCTGTGGTAGTGCAAGCTGGTAGTCCCAGAACTTCGAAAGCAAAGGCAGGAGGCCAGTCTGGACTACACAGCAAGTTCTGGGCTAGGCTCAACTATATAATGAGGCCCTGTATCAAAATAATTAATAATTAATTAATTAATTAATTAAATAGATGCTACAGGTTAGTTTCTTTACAGATGCTATATAGCTTGAAACAATTGCCTCTGTTAAGACAGGGACCAATAAAACCTTCATTAGATTTTATTTCACAGAGTGAAACTTTTCCCTCATTTCTTAGTGATGAATATTCATCTCCATTTTCTGATCTTTGGTGTATGTGCTGGGAATACTTTCTTAAACATATTTGGAAAAGAACTGAACATTGTTTTGGAGGGTTTAAGTGTTAGTAAGATCATTGTACCTCTGAGTGGTTGAAATCTTTGCCTATTACTTAGAAGATGGGTTATTAAAGAAATTTCATTGGAAATTTAGTTTGCTGTTTGCTTTTTATCAACATGTTTTTGAAATTAAGATACAGTCTTGATTACTCTCTTATACCTCACCTATTTTAAAGACATGATTCACAATTCACATGTGTTTGTTTACTCTGTTGATTGGTCTTAAGTTATGAATGTCTTTCAAGGGTGTTTTATAAACCCGTGTTAGAATTTATGACTCCTTAAATAATAATTAGTAAAAAGTCTTCTATGGCTCATCTTCCATGAGATATTTCACTGATGTCAGATCTCCATGTTTTGTGCTGTCTGTGGCATTGTGAGCTTAGAAATCCTCAGCTGAGGCCCTGAATTGAGGTAGATGTTTTCATCCTCTTCGAGGTTCTCAGAACCTGCCTGGGTAACTTAGAAATGCTGTATCCTGAAAATAAAGGGCAGCCCCACCTAACTTCTTCAAAGCCTTTTGCTTCTGGACTCCGTGGTTCTGAGGAAAAAAAGATTACTACCTTCCCCAGGAAGTAGCCCCAACTTCTTCCCTCCCCTCTCACTGAGGAGAGCACCTTAGCATGCCAGGTTTGGGTAACTTACTTACATTGAAGTATAAAGGCCCATCACAACAACAACAAAGTCAACACTTGTAAAGAAGAGTTAACAATTAAATAGTAAGAGGATTGCACTCCAGATACACAGTCTAAACTACAGGTTTGAGGTCTGACTTTCCCTTCAGAGAGCATTACACTGTTACAAGAAGCTTTTGCTGAACTCTAAATCTTTCTAATACCCAAAAGAACTTTGATGACATAAGTACATGTGTATGTACACATATACACACAAATCATGCACATTTCTGTATCACTTCCAACTTCAGTTATAGGTCTTAGGCCATCAGAGGCCTTTTAAAGCTTTTGTGTGAGGAAGTCAGGCCGAGTTCAGTGAAAATGGTCAATTTATGTCACTTTTTTAGTCAGACAGTTTCTCAGGGCTTGGGGTATTTTAAGACTTATTTTCTAATTTCTAAAACATCTGTTTAAATATGTTTTTCTGTCCTACTTCCTCATTGAAAAGTCAGATTCTGCAAACCTTTGGGAAGAGGAAGGCCAATGTTCAGACTTGGAATGTAGGCCAGGGTGGATGGTTCTCTGGCAAATGTTAACCCCTGGGGGCCCCGCTTCTCATGTTCTGTTAGATATTAAAAATGACTCAGTACAGTTTTTACTGAGAACTTGGAGTTCTACCTGGTGCCATAGAAAGAACAATGATTCTCCACTGAAATCCCAGGCAGAGGCTGTGACTTACCAGTGCTTTCTTTGGTGTGAACACTGCTGTAACTAGAAATGTGTGAGTTTGGAGAATAAAGAATAGAATGGCTTTTTTTTTCTCTCTCTGTTATCTCTATCCCAACTCAACTTCACCTCCTTTTAAGCCTGATTGGAGAATGAAGTATGGTGTCAGTGACTGGTTTGACCATTGAAACATTAATGTAAAAAAAAAAAATGTAAGATATACTAATTTGTTCCATAAAGCTAATTCAAGAAATGGCTTCACAACCTGGTAAAAGAAGGAAATCCCACAAGGTTACAAACAAATTAGTGTCGTGAAGTATCTGTCCTGAGCTTTTTATATTATAATCTAACTTTATTATTGTCCTAAGCTTAATGGAGCATAAAGCACATGTGAACTCTCCTCGCTATTGAATGCCCTTTAATGAACACAGAAGCATCTATGATGCTGGTCAAAATCCATCTTTCTCCCCAGACAGAGCCACTCTGGGTGGTGTGGTTGGGCAGTGGGGTTAGCACACACAGGCCTGCCTTCTTGAAACTCCAGTGTCTTCCCTGATGAACACAGGCCAAGAGCTAAATTCCTTGATTTGGGTTGGCTTGGAGTCCTGCTATTGAGTTTAGAGGATAGTATCCTAGGCGAAATCTCTAGAAAGCTTCCTTTTGCTTTATAACATTTCCTCCAAGTAATGGGATGGAGAAAGGTTGTAAATCCAAAAGAAACAGTTACTGAAATGTTTTTTGTTTGCTTTTACCAGCAAATCTGCCTTAAAACAAAGACTGTATTCTTTAGATCCCTGCAAAGGAGGCTCATTTTACTGATGCATCTTGGAAGCTGGGTCCAGGTATGGCGGGGAATCAATGCCGTGGGGACCTAAATCAGCTCCTCCGGTCGCATCTGCAGTCCACTGCAGAGAGAATGCATGTGTGCATGCTTACTTCTCAGCTCTCTTTTTCTTTCTCACACATTTCAGGGCCAAGCCTATGAAATGGTGCTCCCCACATTCAAAGTGCTCCTTCCTGCCCCAATTAACAAGAAAGTTCCCTCATGGGCATACCCACAGGCCCTCAGCGCCTGCCTCTGTCTTCCCGTCTGTTTGTCTTTCCTGCAAAACTCTGTCCAGGCTTTCCTTTGGTGTCGTTTCTTCCCCCTCCTTCCTGTTCCGCTCTCCTTTCCTCCCTCCCATTGCTCTCCTCCCCCTCCTTCTCCTGCTCTCCATCCTCCCCATCCTCCCCATCCTTCCCCTCTTCTCCATCTTCCTCATCCTCCCTTCCTTTTTCCTGATCTGGACTAGTAGAAGTGTGGGACCCTCTTGTAACATGGATAATTACCCCCACACGAGAAAGTCTTTTTTTTTTTTCCCCCAGGGTCACATGAGATCTTGATGCATAGAAACGGGCAACAGCTGTCAGAAAAGGGAATTTCTGTCTTCATTTATATCCTCACCAGTGCCTGCTGCTCTCTGTCCGTCTCCTCCCTCCACTGGGGAAGGACATCCTCAGCATGATACTTTTTTTTTAACTACCTGCCTCTGGAGCTGTGATATTGGGAAAAAAGCAATTGGAAGTCACATGGCCATGGCTTCCTGTCTCCACAGAAATTGGCAGTGTGGGAAGCTTTAGACTGATTATGGCCAGTACCTTGGGTTGTGTTTGGTGAACTGCAAACATGCTTTGCATGAAAATTAAGTTCATGGTAATGACTCTTCTCAAACTGAGTGGTCAGGCAGCATTGTCTGACATCTTGTTGGACCAAAGCATGGAGTTGAAGGGAATAAGAGCCTGTGGCACTAGGGAGGGACTGCATCACTTAAAGCACCTACAGGGCACCCATGAGTTAGGATCTCTAGAACCCACGTAAAAGGCCCGCATGGTGGTGTGTGCCAGAAATCTCAGCCCTGGGGTGACAGAGTCCGGAAGATCCTTGAGACTCAGCCACTCAGTCTAGCCTAGTTGACAAGCTACAGGGTTAGCGAGAGACTCTGTCACAAAAATAAAGGTAAAGATGATCAAGGAAAAACACAACATTGACCTGTGACCTCCACATGCATGTGCACCCACACTAACAAGTACACATTACACACACACACACACACACACACACACACACACACACACACACTCACGCATAGTGGGTAGTGCTGACATTTCCAGAATGTAGCTCAGTACTAGAGTCATGTGGCCTTTCTGTTTCCGCCCCAGAATGTGACAGACATACCCATAAGGGCTCCATGAGTGCTGGAAGACCCAGCAGCCTTGCTCACGGGGCAGGCCTATAACAGAAGGGCAAGAGGAAGGCAGCTCCGGAAGTGCTTCTCAGCTGAGACACCCAGCACGTACAATACCCCCCTCAGCACCAGGGGTGCCAACTGTGGTTATTAGCTGTCTTTCCCACTGCTTCATGAACTCCCCAGGGGTGGCAACCTGGGCACTAGAATGAGTGTAAATCCACGCAGGCACAGTGTGCCAAGCTTTAGTGAAATTTATTGCTCGACCCTGAGCACTTCTCTAATGTGGATTCTACCACCTGCCCCACTTTGGAGACACAGACCCAGAGGCTACTGAAGTTAAATGTCTGCTCCATGGCCATTCATCAGATCTGGACTGAGCCCAGGTTGTTTGCTGTCCAGACGATGGCTCATCACTGTGCTCCACGCCTCTCAAGTTTGGGTCTAGGCTATGGCGGCACTTGCTCCCATGAAGCTTGATTATGAAGACAGCCAGTGAGGCAAATGCAGTATCTCAAGATCGCTATTCCCTGCCACTTTCACGAATTTATTTGTCCCTGGCTGAGATATGGCCAGTTTGCATAACTGTCTGGCTATCTTTATCAGTGTTTCCACCAGGGTATGTACAGTCAAAGGACACAGTATTAGCCCAGGTGTAGCCACTGGATGGAATTAGAGGATCAAAGAGCTTTCTGTTGAGGATAGACATAGCTTAATCGAGAATATGTTTCTTCTTTCATTGTTCCAAAAGAGAAAACTAAACAGACTGGGCATTATTTCAGATTATTTTCCAAACTGAAACAATCAAAGCTGGAGAAGAACTTTTGAACTAGAGCCAGGAAAGAAAATAAAACCAGAAGGATATTGCGACAGTGGGATAAATGGGACTCGTTTTGGCTGGAGAGTGCTGAAATGTTTACATTTATAGAGAATGAGGTAGAGCAACGTATAGAATACAGCAAGCATGAGAAAAGTGAGGTATAGAGAGAAGTGTGCCTGTGTGCACGTGTGTGCACATGTGTGCATGTACGTGTATGTGGTTGTGTGTCTGCCTGTGTGTCTGTCTGTGTGTGGTGTGATATGTGTGTATGTGCATGCATGCGTGTGTGGTAAGTGTGGTGTTTATGTGTGTATGTGTTTGTGTGTTGATGTGCATTTGTATGTGATGTGTGGTGTGTGTGCATGCCTGTATGCATGTGTGTATGCACCTGTGTGTCCATGTGTGTGGTGTGTGTATATGTGTGCATGTGGTATATATGTTGTATGTGCATATGTGCAGGTATGTGTTATGTATGCAGATGTGTGTATGCATATGTGTGGTGTATATGTGCATGTGTGTGGTATTTGGTGTGTGGTATGTGTGCAGAGTGAGCATGCCTCTGTGTGTGCCTGTGTGTATGTGGTGTACGTACATGTATGTGTATGTGCATGCAACATGTGCATATGTGTGTGCATGTGTGGTATGTATGCATGTATGTATGTGGAAGGTTTATTGTGTGTGGTTGGTGCATGAGTGTGGCATGTACATGTGTATGGAGTATGCATGTGTATGTATGTATGTAGGGACAGCCGTTTAAAAATAAAAAAGGAACTAGGTCTGGTGGCTTAGGCTTGAGGCAGGAGGTTCACCAGTTCCATGCCTTACTGGGCCATCAAGTGAGCTCAAGGCCAATCTGAATGACTTGGAGAGACCATGCCTCAAGATAGAACAGTGCAAACAGGACTGGGAATGTTGCTCGGTGTAGGGTACTAGCCTAGCTTGCTCAAGGCCCTAGATTCAATTCCCAGTCTAAATAAATAAATAAATGAACAAACAAACAAATGCCTATACTAGATTACCTTTTCATGAAGGACCAGGCAATGTGGAAATGAGAGTACCTGACAAATGGAGTGGAGGTGTGATTTTGCTCTTATGTTCTATTATATTCATTTTCTTCTAAAAATGTGAATTAAGTTTATCTCAACAGAATATAAGTCCTCTTAGTTAACTATTTTCTTCTGTATTAAAAATTCTAACTAAATATGACTGCTTAATCTTAGCATAGGCTTTAGTAACCTAAAATTAATTAAAGTGACTAAAATTCTTTAGTGCCTTTAACAGTGACTTCAGATTTGGAGTATCTAATCATTTGGAGGAATCCATAATTCCCAGAGCCTTTAAGTTCCATGGAGCTATCAGATGGACCTGTATGGGGAAGGTTTATCCTGTACTGGCTATGACTGACCTGACACTGTTTTTTTTTTTTTACTGTAAAAAAATAAATTTTTAATCCAAAAGTTTGGAATAGTAACATTTTAGAAAATCATATACAACAGCATTTACAATAAATTGTAGTGTAGTTTTTGTAAAGAGGAAGACGCCTCTTCCAAACTATGGAACTGTAGAAAAAGAATAAAAGAGCTGGAATAAAACAATTACAACCAAATCAGATTCACACAAATTCCTACGGTTCAAAACTTCCAGTTAAATCAGGAGAGAGGCAGCAAGTGGGAACCTCCACAGTCCTCCCCACCATGCAAACACCATGACCAGCACTTGAAGCTTCTGCAACAGGCCTTCCCAGGCCAAAGCATGTCTTCAGCACAAGGTTTAATTTGGGGGCATTTTTGGCTATCAAAGCTAATGATCTCAGTCACTTTCAAGTACAACAGTCCCTATTCTAACAACTGTCAGGAAATTTTCACAGGGGCTGCCTCAGCAACTTGGGTTTGCTATGCGCTAGAGTGGAGAGTGATGACCACACTGTAGAATAAAGGCTTGTCTGAAGCCTGTCTCAGAAGAAACATTTGACAACAGTGAAGAGAAGTTCTACTGAGAGCAACTGAATGCTTCTGAATGCCTACAGAGAGTTACATGGAAGTATGAAAGAGCCTGGGCTAGCATTATCATCCCCCAGTTGTTTAGGGTTAATGCAGCTGAGGTCTGTTGTAGCATTTTCTACAAAAGGAAAAAAAGATGGTGTAGCTTTATGAAATATACTGATGCTCAAAATTAACACTGTATTTGATTTAATCCTTGATCAGAAACCCAAAACCTGGTATTTTCTACCTGTGTAAAAATAAAATTCATTTTATTAGTTTCTAGAAATAAGTTATGAAAGAAAATAGACAATGTTCCTAACGGTCTCTTTGGAATTTACAGCCTTTGCCTTGGAAAATATGCATAGAACATAATATTTAAGTTCAACTGTCAACATTTCATTCTTTTCTAGACTTTGTGATTTTCTAAGTAACAGGTAATAAACAAGATAATAATTACTGGGTAGTAGCATTAAAAAAAACCTTTTAAGTCATTTTTTCATGAAGAGTTTCATGAAAGAAACATCTGGCATTAGCCAGGCATGGTCGAGCTTACCTGTCACCCCAGTATACTAGTAGGATGAGGCAGGAGGATCTCAAGGTCAAGGGCAGCAGGGACTACAAGGTGAGACTTTGTCTCAAAAAACTGCAAAAAAAATTTTTTTTTAAATGTAAGGGAGAAACATGTTGCATATCTCATAGTACTAATACAAGAGAACTGGAAATCCGGTTTTGTGTGTGCGCCCTCCTGCTCTGGGGGTTAAATCCAGAGCCTTATTCATGCTAGATAAGCATGCCCCAATTTTGGTTTTGTAACTACAAGTGGTTGGCAACTCTTTCCTTAACAGTTATTGCAGGAGTCGGTCCAACATGAGTCCATCTGTAGCCTTTCTCTGGTCGGGTGGGGACTGTAGGAAAGGGTGATGACCTTGACTTGAAATACTCAGAAGGTGCATGACGAACAGATTCCAAGTATTCCATCGTCCTTGGAAGATCTTCCTCTGGCCCTAGGATGTAGGACGCAGGATCAAATTGATCTCTGAGACTCGAGAGGGTAGGAATGAGCCATGTCAGGGCTGTAATCTTCTCACAGTACTGGTCCTGAATGAAACCCTGGCTCTGAGCATAGTAGGGCTTTCCACCTTGTTCATCAGTCACAGAAACAACATCACCAATTTGGTAATATACTCCCTTGTAGGAGATGGATTCTGCAGTGATTATGATAGAAACAGATTCAGGAGCTTTGATAGGGTTTTTTAATTTAAAAATATGTCTTCTCCCTTTTCCTTTGGTGGAAACTTTCTTTTCAGCAGCTGGAGCAGATTTGTATTTAGTGTTTCACAGGCGAGCTGACCTTCTGTGAATTTCTTGCTTACTCTGCTTGCCGCCCCTGCCCCCGTTGCTCTGCTGGTACTGGCAAAGGTGGCCGCGCCCTGAGAATTGAGTCACGTTCGCTATATAACCAGACATTTTGCAATAAAATCTCTCTCTGCATTTGGACCTCAACATGTGTCCACATGGTGTGCTTTCCTGCGCGTGTCTTCCACATGGGTCGTCCTGGGATTAAGTGGGCCCCTGCCACAAATCTCGGCAGCCTG
This sequence comes from Rhizomys pruinosus, assembly GCA_009823505.1. NCBI lineage: Eukaryota > Metazoa > Chordata > Mammalia > Rodentia > Spalacidae > Rhizomys > Rhizomys pruinosus. The sequence goes on along the minus strand of VZQC01002242.1, from coordinate 2,755,565 downwards.
TAACGTCAAAACTGAGGCCCCCGGTCACCGGGGCCCCTGAGCCACCGCCCGCGCCGTCCCAGCCGCTGCAGTGGTGACAGATGATGATCGCAAGTGGGCTTCAGGCCCCGCTGGCGCAGCGACACCGGAATAGTGATGGGGACCAACACTGTTTTTTTTGTTTTTTTTTAAGTATATTTTATTAGCATTTCTTTCTTTAACAAGTAACAAGATTGCACTGAAATACTTTGTATAGTCTGGAGAATTTGGAAAGGGAGTGAGTGACAAACTTCACATTGTTGTTGAAGCTTAGTAGTATAGTTTGGTAGTACAATATTCAAAACTTATAGTAGACATATAGAGTTTTGAATTTATATTCTAGGATATAATTACAGAGTTTTAGTTTGAGCATTAGAGATGACTGACACTCTTGGAGTTGAAGACTATGGTCTATTCCAGATAGGGGCACAGCAGGAATTGTAATTGTGTTTTTCTGTGGCTGTGAGCCTGGCTAACTTGGCCAAGTTGCTGGCTCTCTAATCTTGCTTTCTTGTTTATAAGCACAGGAGCTGGGCCAGTCGGTTCTTACTTTTCCTATTTAGGGAATGGAGGTTCCCTCTTAGAACTGGAGAGTAATACAATGAGAATATTCTGGGAGTTCATAAGATTGGGGTAATCTCATGAATATCCTATCCTCTATTTTCTCTTGATTAAAAAATAACTTTCTTGACATTAAAAAAGTCTGTTACTCTGTATTTAATCCTGGAACTTGCTATACAGTTTACTGAGAATTCTTTTTAATGTGGCAAGAACCTGACACTCTCTTACTTTAGTGGGTTCTGAGAGTACCTCGCCCTCCAAGGCTGAGCTTAATCACTTAAGGATCTTAGTCTTAGTATTGTGAAGCCTCCCTGACATCCAGGTCCCTTTCTCTTCTCCCCTCTCTGTGTATGATTTCAGCCTCACTCTCCACATGTCTGCTAATTATATCCTCTGAGCCTGATATAGGAAGAGCCATCGGGGGCTGGAGAGATGGCTCAGCGGTTAAGAGCACCGACTGCTCTTGCAGAGGACCCGGGTTCGATTCCCAGCACTCACATGGTGGCTAAGAACCATCTTTAACTCCAGTCCAGGGAATTTGACTTTCTCCTGACCTCTGAGGCATTGCATGACACAGATGCACCAACCTACATGCAGACGGTACACTCATACACATAAAAAATAATAAATAAATAAAATTAAAAAAAAAGAGCCATGGGTAACATTCCATCTCTGTCCCCCATGCTGTCCCAGGGGCATCGTGGGTCAAGGATGGAGGCTTACTCCTTGCTGAGATGCCCAGGTAGGACCAGTCCAAGGACAGTGTGCTGTGGCACAGAGGACCTTGGGGCATTTCCACTGTGTTCTAGCTCATCTGTTGAAATGTGACTAAAGGTTCTTGGTTAATATAGAACGAAATGCTCATTTCATCTAATGTTCTCTGAACAAAGCAGAATGCTCCTGTGGAAACCAAACTCCACAGAGGCTCAAGTATCTAATATAGAGTGGCAAGGTCCTCCCATACAGCCTGAACACATCTCCCCAACACTCCAAGTCCTTTCTAGACTCTTACCCAAATACAGTACAGATGCTCTGAACATGGTTGTCAAACTGTATTGCTTAAGGAAAAATGACAAGAAAAAGTTCTGTTTAAATGTTCAGTAGACATTTTTTCCTGAGTATTTCCATGTGTTAAACTGGAGGATGTAGAAGGTGGTTGACAGGGGACTGCCTCCTGAGTCACCTGGAGAAGTGTGAAGGGCTGAAGTGTCTTCTAGGCCAAGCCAGCTTTTGTCATCTGTGGTTCTGACGAAGGCCAAAGAGCTTGGGATGTGCCCCAGGCACATTAGGGGAAACACAGGACAACATCTCTTGAGAGTCTGTTTCATATCATCAAAAGTCATAAAGCAAGGCCATATGTATACACACGAGTATACATATGGCCTTGCTTTATGTATACTCATGTATACATAAAGTGCCAGAATGCAGGACCATTCTAGAGAGATCGAAGACATGTTTTCATATTTTTAAATTCATGCTTCCTCTAAGATAGGGCATATATTTCTCTTTTCTTCAAGTTACTTTTCTCTTCAACACTTTTGACCAAAGTTTTCAAAATTAGAAAAAGATTTGAAAAGTAAGCACAATGAACATTCATATAACCCTCAGCTAATTGTTAACATTTGGGGATTCTTTTTTTTTCCTCTCTTTCACCCTCCCACTCTCTGTCCCTATCTCCTTTTCTCCACCCCTCTTTTACTCTCTCTCTTGCACACATGCATAGAATATACCCCCCTCTTCCTATTATACTATATATATATATATATATAGTTTATTTTAACTAGTAACAGTCAGCTGTAGACATCAAAGTATTCTACCATGTCTTCTTAGAGTCACTATCCCACATCATTATGGTGCCACTGTGACACATAAAAATATGCATTTTGTAGCTATGATATTATCTAAAATAAAGTAAACATTCAGAGGTCTCTATAGGGGCTAGAGAGATGGCTCAGGGGTCAAGAATACTTCTTGTTGTTCCAGAGGACCAGAGTTCAGTTCCTAACACCTGTGTCAGGCAGCTGCAGGGGACCTGAAAATCCTCTTCTAGACTCTGGGGTCAGCCGCACTTACATATGCACATTCCCACACACAGATACATGCATATACATGTAATTAAAGATGAATAAATGAATAAATGAGTGCATAAATAGTCTCCATTTTTCCTTGCATCCTGCAAGCATTTACTTGTTATTTCTACTTACTCATCTTTAAATTATACCATCCTTTTTGCTCCTTTTGTTTCTGTCTCTGGTGGTGCTGACATCTTTGAGAGATTCAAATCATTTGTCTTCTAGAAACCCAGGATTGGGATTTATATTCTTAATATCTCATAAATAGAATTCAACATTTTGACAGGAAATCCATATATAGGAGACCTCATACATTATTGGTAGTATGAGGCTAACTTTTTGTTTGCTTCTTTCATGTAGTCCAGCCTTGGACTTATTGTGCAGTCAGGCAGTTAGGGCTGACCTTGAACTCCTGACCTCCCTGTCCCTTATACCTGGGATTACATGTGTGTGCCACCCTCACCAGGCTGATGATTAATTTCATGTGCCACCTTGACTGAGGTAATAGACACTGGGATAACTTCTAAGATGTGATATCTGGGCATGCCTGTGAGGGTATTTCCAGAAGAAATTAACAGTTGAGTTGCTAGAGTGAGTAGAGGAGATTGCTGTCACTAGTGTGAGAAGGCACTGTACCTGTTCAGGGTATGAATGTCCCAGAGAGGCAGAGCAGAGCAAACTCACTCTGAGCTACACATTCATCCTTCCTGGAGCCATCAGTGTTCTTGGCTCTTCAGCTTGTGGATCCACACCAGGACTTGCACCACAGCCCCTTCAAGCTTAGACATTACGGCCAGACTACAATATACCAAATATACCACTGGTCTTCCTGCGTTCCAATGTGGGCACGGCAAATTGGGACTTCTAAGCTTTCCTCCTTCTCCTCCTTTTCCATCTATCTATCTATCTATCTATCTATCATCTATCTATCTATCTATCTATCTATCTATCTATCTATCTATCTATCTATCTGTCTGTCTATCCCTGTGTGGTTTCTTTTCTGGGTGGAGATGAAAATATTTTTTTATAATAAACTTTTTTTAAATTTTTTATTTAATTTTTATGTGTATGAATGTACTGTCTGCATGTAGGTTTGTGCACCAGTGTCGTGCAATGCTGCGGAGGTCAGAAGAGGGTGTCGGATTCCCCTGGAACTGGAGTTCTCCTGGAATTGGAGTTACAGACGGTTCTCAGCCACCATGTGGGTGCTGGGGATCGAACCTGGGTCCTCTGCAAGAGCAGTCGGTGCTCTTAACCGCTAGGCCATCTCTCCGGCCTGAAAATATTTTTAAAAGATCATTGCAATGGTTGCTTTACTCTGAGAATGTTCTGAAAATCAATGAGCTGTTTGCTATATATTGCAAAGGGTATATGTATAGAAAGTAAATCATGATTCGCTAAAACTTTATTAGGAAATAAAGACTTTTACATAGTGATAGGGCCTTCTCACTGGTATTTAAGAAGCACTTAATGTGTTTGTCTCACTATTGTTGATGCTAAGCTTTGATTCCTTGGATAAAGTGATTTCCATCAGACCTTGTCAGTCTAAGAGCACCTGTGCGTTGCAGTTAATAATACTTAAGCTGACACTTGCCAACTGTATGTCTATCCTGTATTTCACCCAGTAACATCTGGTGATGATCCTTGCTAGTAAGATGTATCACCACAAATTTGGAAACAAGGCCTTAGGTATTTGTAACACCCATAGTCATAGGGACATAATTTACAATAGGCAGATGGTAATAACAGCCCATCTGTCCATCAGTAGATAAACAAAATGCGGTGTATTTTGGACTATTATGTACAATGGACTATTATTCTACCTTAAAAGGAAATGAAATCATGATTCTTCTTCAGTAAGAATGAATCTTGGAAATGCACTCGGTAAAGTAAGGCATATACAAAAGGACAGTACTGTAGGATTCCTCGTCTGTGACATAGCTAGAGTAGTTAAGTTCATAGGGACAGAAAGGAGAATGGTGATTGCCTTGGAGGAGATAGGGATGGGTAGTGGGGTAGTTGTTGCTTACTAGTGGGCACAGAGTTTCAGTTTGCAAAGCTGAAAAAGTTCTGGAGATGGATGATAGTGATGACTGCCCCTGAACCATACAACTAAAATGACTAAAATGGCAAGTTTTATGTTGAGCACATTTTGTCACAAAGAAAACTCACTAGGTCCTTGATTATTTTTTATTTCACTATATAATTGTGTGTGTGTGTGTGTGTGTGTGTGTGTGTGTGTGTGTGTGTGTGCCTGTAGAAGCCATAGGCGAACCTCAGGAGCCGTGGAGTGGTTAATTTGATTGTCAGCTGGACAGGCTCTCAGATCGCCAGGAGACATGCCTCTGGCCATGCTTGTAGAGGATTACCTAGACTAAGCTGGCCTCTTGTGTCAGTGAGGGATCATCTAGATTATGTTAACTGAAGTGGAAAGACTTATCCTAACTGCTGAACAAATAAAGAGAAAGGGAGCTGAGCACCAGCATTAACCACGCTCTGCTTCTTGACTACTGATGCAACGTGACAGCTGCCTCCAGCTCCGGATATCCTGACCTCCCCACACGATGGCGTGTGCCTTCAACCGTGAGCCTAACTAAATATGCCCTTCTTCCCTTAAGTTGATGCTTGTCAAGTGTTCTGTCACAGAAATGGGAAAAGTAACCAAGACAAACCATGCACCTTGTTTTTGAAGCAGGGTCTCTTACTGAGTCCTAGAACTCACCGATTAGGTTAGGCTGGCTGGCTGGTGAGCCCCAGGACTCTGCCTGTCTTAGGTTCTGGGGATGAAATTCAGGCCCCACTGCTTGCCAGGCAATCATTTTACAACTGAGTTGTCTCTCTACTCTCTAAGTTATTTATTTAATGTTGGAAATTAACCGTTGGGAGTCCCACCAACCATTTCTACTTCTACTTCTCATTAGTTTTTTTTTTTTTTAATACTTTCATGCTTTTTGGTACATGCTGTTTCAAGCAGACTCATACTTCTCTTCCATCTTGATATAGTTATTCCTTTAAGGAGACCTGGTTCCTTCTAGAGAAGACTTGTCAGAATCCAAGGCTGGAGACTATGCGAGGTCACTGATGCTTGCCTATTCTGTGTTTCTTGGCCTTTCCGTGGATAGAGCTACAAAGACACAGGCATGTAGTCATATACAGATATACACTTACACAGTATATGCACACATGTAGAAACATGTATTGACATTTTAGACATTTGTCCCGAATTTAAATCCAGCACCACCATTTCCTGAGTTTTTGGTCCCAGAATATGTTTATGTATCTTCTCCCCTAATGAAACCTGGGTCACCAGAAGACCAATGCAATTACTCCTCTGCTCTATCCTCCAATAAGCAAGACGGTTTCAGATTTATCACCCCATCTCCACAAACCACCCTAAAACTAAGAGGATAAACATCAGATTTTCTGATTCTTGGCACAGTTAAATGTCCATTCTGGGCATATATTCCTTCTTTCTTTAGTGAGTGTAAAGGGTGTACTTGAGGTAATGGTGGTGACTGGTGTCAGTGAAGAAAGGCTGAGAGGGGCTGCATGAGATTCTTCAGCAGCTGAGACTTCCATAGGAGTAAACCCACTAATAGGAGTGAGGGTTGAGAGGAAGAATTAGAAAGAGGGGAAATGACAAAACCAAACAAGAGACAAAACAAGCAAGAAGCCCAGAACTTCATTTTCTGATTAAATAATGCTTTGTATGCTTTTTTTTTTTTTTTGGTCTCTTTGAGACAGGGTCTCCCTGTAGCCCCAGCTGTCCTGGAACTCACTCTGTAGACCAGGCTGGCCTTGAACTCACAGAGATCCGCCTGCCTCTGCCTCCCAAGCGCTAGGATTAAAGGCGTGCAGCCGGCTGTATGCTTTTTTTTTTTTTTAATTTTTTTTTATTTATTTTTGTATGTTTATGAATGTACTGTCTGCATGCAGGTCTGTGCACCCGTGTCGTGCAATGCCGCAGAGGTCAGAAGAGGGTCTCAGATTCCCCTGGAACTGGAGTTCTCCTGGAATTGGAGTTACAGACGGTTCTTAGCCGCCATGTGGGTGCTGGGGATCGAACCCGGGTCCTCTGCAAGAGCGTCGGTGCTCTTAACCGCTAGGCCATCTCTCCAGCCCCGGCTGTATGCTTTCTTAAGCAAGAAATAGTGCGTACAGTTAGACTCTGTGAAACTAGGGGAGACACGGCTGTTTTTATGACTCTCTGTAAGATTCTATGGGGTGGGGGAGGGACTCAGTTGTGCTTGCCTTTAATGGTGACATTTACTCTGTCGTGGCATTTGATCCAGCATAATGTTCTACCTGGCTGTTGTTTGAAAATGAGGAATTGATTCATTTTTAAAAGGTTCTCCTGCCTTTGGAAGAGGACCAAATACCTCTTTCAAGTTGTGGAAGTAACTTCCTTCTGAGGCCTGACCCCTTCCTCACCCCAGCCAGCCATTGGGACCTCTGAGTAGTAGCTGAGAAGCAGTGAAGAGTCTTTCTCCTCATTGCTTCCTTAGGCTGTCTCCTGTCAGGAAGTACCACACTGTGACTTCTAAAATGGAAGTTACATGGAAGCCATGGGCATACAAAGAAGTGTCCTAAAGACTGAGGTTGTAGTTATGGCCTGAAGACTTAGCAGTTATGTAACTCTATTTACCCTCTCCATCAGAGACCTGGGAATAAAACCTATTTTTTGCCTCTTCATTTAGAACATAGGTGTCCTACACATCACAAAACAAGATTTCAGGTGACATTAATGGGCACAACTGCTTGCAAATTGGTTTTACATGAAGGATGCTTGTACTCATAAATTATTACTTATTGTTAAAAAATGAAAAAAAAAATAAAGAAGTAATAGAAAAAAAATGGCCTTCTCCAAGCACTCGGATGCCAGGGTAGGTGGTTTGGAGATCTAGATGGGCAGAAGACACTGGAAACCCCAGGGAAAAGTGGCTGTACAGATGAGCCTCAGTTGCTGTCGGGCACAGTGGCTGTACAGATGAGCCTCAGTTGCTGTCGGGCACAGTGGCTGTACAGATGAGCCTCAGTTGCTGTCGGGCACAGTGGCTGTACAGATGAGCCTCAGTTGCTGTCGGGCACAGTGGCTGTACAGATGAGCCTCAGTTGCTGTCAGGCACAGTGGCTGTCAGCCCCATGTGGCGGTGGAGTCTGGAAAGGTTGCTAGTTTGAAACTAGATTTGTTACAAGTGCAAAATACGAACTGGATTTCAAACACTTAGTATAAATAAATTAAAACATCACTTTTTTCTTTGATGTTCTCTGGACATGGCTTTAAATATATTGTTATAGGGCCAGAGAGATGGCTCAGCAGTTTAGAGCACTGGCTGCTCTTGCAGAGGACCTGGGTTTGGTTCCCAGCACCCACATGGCAGCTAACAACCAATGGTCCTTTCCAGTTTCAGAGGATCTGATGCCCTCCTCTGACCTCTGTGGGCATTGCATAACACAGATGTACTTACATATATGAAGGCAATGCACTCATGCACATAAAATAAAAATAATAAAATATTAAAAAAAAATAAAATATTTTAAATTTTTATTATACTATTTCATTAAAATAATTTCCTTAGTTTCTTTTTACATTTTTCATGATCAGTTGAAAATTTTAAGTTTTGAAAATGGCTCTCATACTTCAGTCACATAGACCACTAACCTATTTAACACAAAGCAAAAATCGGCAGCAACAAAAGGAAAACTGTGTTTGTTATCTAAGACCTCTTGCTTAGTTAAAGGAAGGTATTGCGTTGGGAACATGGCATTCACATAGAATGATGTATTTCAAAGCTGTATGTAAAAATGGAAATGGGGGCCCCGTTCTAGAGTTGTAGTCTTCTCTGTGTTAGAAAACATCTTGATTTATATCCCTCTTTTTTATATCTGAAAATTTCTGACTAACAAACAGCATGTGACTCAAAATTTGTAATTTATTACTCATTGACTTATTCATTCAACTCCATTTATTCATTTTAACATCTTTTATTCAGACACAGTCCTGTGTCCTCAAAGTGCAAGGATGAGTCATGATTTATCTGGCTGTAAGATTCCTGGTCTGCAGGGAAATGAAGGAGGACCGAGCTGGCCACATAGACCTAGTGATTAATGATACGCTACTATTAATCTTAGACTGAGTGCTATGTAAAATGTAATTGGGACAGAAGAAAGGCCACTAATACTTGGCTTGGCTTTGGAATAATTCATAACTTGAATACTCATGTTGATATTCAGAGAGGCTTTGCCAAGTTTATTTAAAGAGATTAAAAGGTAACAAATACAAACACTGAAATACTGTCTGATTTAACCTATGTTTCAAAAGAATTTTATTATAAGTAAAAAAAAATTTCCATCAAAATGTGTCTATTTTTACTCCCAGATTTAGTCCGTTCACTAACCTACATCCTTGGTCAGATTCCTGCAAAGCAGGTTTTGATTATTTATTGCTCATGCATCAGGAGCTTGCCTTACATTAGGGACAGGGTCCCCCAGAGACTTGTCACGTTGATCCCTCATCTCTAATTCTACATCCTTTTGGGCAGCCCTGAGTATAAATGATCCAGGGCTTTTACCTTTAGATAACATGATGAATGAGAAGTTGTATTAGCTAGACTTCCAGAACTCCATAGCTCAGAGCTCACGGCCCTGCCCACAGAGGAGCTGCCGTGAGTGTGGGCTTGTTCCTTGGGTTTTTGAAGATCATCTTCTCTAGGCTGTTTCTCTTGGTTAAGGACAGGCTGGAAACTTGGTTACAGTCAGGAAGCCCTGGGCCTCTTTTGCCTTTTCAAACAATTCTACTTTTAGCCTTACGAAGAGGGTGGTCTTGGGAGGTAGCTGGGCAGGCTGGAATTCTACAAAGAGCAGGGTCCCTGTAAGAGCAGGTCTCCACAACAGAGGTATAGTTTGTATAGTCTGGAGCAAATAGTCAAATATTTAAGGCTTTAAAAAATGGCAATGTTTATTGGGACCTTGAAAAGAATTTCTCATGGAAGGTGGTAAAGAAGACTTGTTTCCATTACTCATAGCACAAGTTGGCTGTGGTGGAAATTGTTTAAATTCTCAGCTCAGATAGAACCTTAACAAAAGTGGGTGATAAAGCTTGTCGAATTGGGTACATTAAGGCCAGAGGGAGGTGATAGATTCTCCCATGAGGTTGCTGTGCATGCTTGTTTTTATGCACAACCCATCTGTTGCTTTTTTGCACTAGTTCATTTCAGGGAAGGCATGGTGGAGAAGCTCAGGCTGTGGGAGTGTAGGCTTATACCATGGCTCAGTAATATCTTGATGAATCAGGAGACAAAGAGACTCACCAATGACCTATGTCTGCCAGTGAGGCTCTACATCCCAGTCTACAACCTCCCCAAATAACACCATCAGTTGGGGACCAAATGTTCAAATACATGTGCCTGTATGGACATTCCACACTGAAGCCATAGGAACCCATTAGTGGTCCTGAGATTTGTCTTTGCACTGTGGTAAAAGCCCATTTGAGTGGCACCCTCAGCTAAGGCCTGGGTATTGAGATCCAGTACAGATGAATTAGCTCAAGGGCCTACTTCAACCATGAAATGTTACTCAGGATTGTTCATTTAAAGAGGTCAGGCATCATACTGAGCACTACCAACTCACATAGTCTCTACTGCATGCCTAGGAGTTTCTAGATCCCTAACTATATTACATGTACTGAGTATCTGCTATGGGCCCAGTCCTGTTCAAAGTATGTCCTTAAACCAGGGAACAAATCATTGCCCTGATGCAGCTTGTTTTGATTTGGCTAATTTACAGACAAGAAACCAGGAACAAAGATGTCAAATCATTTGCAGTGACAAATAAATGACAGTACTTGACTTCAACTCCAGATGGCTGACTCCAGAGTCTCAGGACTTGGTCACCATCAAAGGCACATTTCCAGATGCAGCCATTAACGATCGCTGTAAGATGGGATGGAACTGGCTGCCGCCAAATGAAGTTATACCTGCTGGTTGTCTGTGTCCTTTATACGTCATAAAGTGCGTATGTTACATCATAAATATGTTTATGTTTGATAAATGTGATTCCTATGATGTTCATAGAACATTATTTAACAGGTGCAAGGCCCTTACTCTAAAAAAGTTTGCAGTTTTGGGGGCTGGAGAGATGGCTCAGTGGTTAAGAGCTCCGACTGCTCTTCCAGAGGACCTAGGTTCGATTCCCAGCACCCACATGGTGGCTAAGAACCACCTTTAAGCCAGGCGTGGTGGCGCACACCTTTGATCCTAGCATTCAGGAAGCAGAGGCAGGTGGATCTCTGTGAGTTCAAGGCCAGCCTGGTCTACAGAGTGAGTTCCAGGCCAGCTGGGGCTACAGGGAGACCTTGTCTTGAAAAGACCAAAAAAAAAAAAAAAAGTTTGCAATTTGTATAAGACATTGCATTAAAAGAAATAAGCTAAATCCGGGCCTGGTGGCGCACACCTTTAATCCTAGCACTTGGGAGGCAGAGGCAGGCGGATCTTTGTGAGTTCAAGGCCAGCCTGGTCTACAGAATGAGTTCCAGGACAGCTGGGGCTACAGGGAGACCCTGTATTGAAAAGACAAAAAAAAAAAAAGTTTGAGGAGATAAAGGGAGATCAGATAATAGATACTTATGTGTAGCTACATAGTAAGAATAAATTCTAGTGTTCTTCAGCATGGCAGAGTGGCTATAACTAACAAAAACATGTTTTATGCCTTATAAGGAACATAAGAGTTCAAAGGTTACTAACATCAAAATAACCATATATAACCATATATGTGTATACATGTGTACCCATATGTACATATAGTATAGATTGATTTTTTTTAATATTTTTATTTTTGGATATGAGTGTATTGCTTGCTTGTATATCAGTGCTCCCGTGTCATGCAATGCCTGCAGAGGTCAGAAGAGGACATCATATCCCCTATAACTGGAGCTATGGACAGTTGTTAGCTGCTTTATGGGGGCTGGGAATCAAACTCAGGTCCTCTGCAAGAGCAACCAGTGCTCTTAACCATGGAACCATCTCTCCAGCACCATATGTTGACGTTTTAGAAGTTGTTAGTACAGGGGAGACGGTAAGTAAGTCAACAACTATTACAACAATGTGAAATGAGTTCATGGTGTTAAGGAGGCATAGGGCAGGCCCCTGGTCAGCTATGGAGGTGATGCCTTCATTTTGCAGGTGAAGAAAGTCTCGGTGAGGCTAAGTACCCTGCCCATGGCAAACTGCTAAGAGCTGGAAGGGCCTTGGTTTGAAACCAGGATTCTCAGTGCTGGTGGTCCAGAGCAGTCTATCTACCAGGAGAGGACATCAGGTCTAGCTGGGTACTATGGCAGAGCCAAAGAGTGGTCATACCCAGTTCTTCCTCTTCTCTGTGTTTTGGTTCTGGGCTCTCTGGAACAAACTGGAGTGAGAGACAAGACCAGTAAGCTTTGTCATTCCTGCGACCTTCGCTTCCACTGGCTGGAAAACACTTGAAAGGCTTTTGGGAAAGGGCAATTGTCTGTAACAGCTACTGTCAGGAAGGGAAATGAGAAGATGCAGATGGACTCTGATTAGAAGCATGAGTGTCCCTCGCAGGAGGGGGTTACTTCTGGAGAGAGAAGAAAGAATATGAAGTGGGGGTTATGGAGCGAAGCTGCATGTGAGCTGAGACCAAACAGAAGGGTCCCATCTGACAAAGAGGGGTGTCAGCACAAAATGCTTCATTCTTTTCTGTACATCTTTCTGTTCTCTTAAAACATTCCCCCTAATACCACTACGCACATCCTATATCAAGCATACAGTTTGATTAATTTCAATGTACTGCAAGCACTTACCTGGTTTTTTAAGAAGAAAACCTTTTCTGAAAAGGGTATGTTCCTCTGCAGCCAGTTCAAATGCCCCTTCCTCCATCAAAATGCCCCTTACTGAAGGGGTATGTCCAGGAGCCCCTGCCATGCAACGACAGCCTCTGTGGCAGACCCCAATCCTGCTTCCTTGTCTTGTTTATCTCTGTGTTCCCATGGTACAAGCCCCCCTTCTTCGAGCTGGCCCTGACAGGGGCTTTGCTCACATACCCTGAGTAGAAGGAAGCAGCCTGGGGTACAGGGGTAGGAGCCAGTTAATCAGAAGGTTAGCTTTGAGAATCTTCCTCCTGGGTCACTGTGGCTGGGTGTTGTGTCAATATGAATTATGAAATCATGGAAGGACGATGTGCTACAAACACCGTTCCAGCATCAGCAGTAGGCATTACTGGCCTTGCCGTAGGAGAGTCCCTCTCTGGCTCTGTAGCCCTTCTTGGCCCTGACCACAGAGGCATGTAGAAACTTCTAAGGAGCTTGTACTGCTCTTAAACCTGTGGGCCAGAGCTCTGAATGAACCAGAAATTTTAGGACAGAGCTCTTATGGAGGGAAGTCGGTAACAGGGAATAAAGATCTATATATATGCTGAGAAAACCTGGGACCTGGCCTTATGACACCAGCCAAGGTTAAGGTAGTGCAGCCACTGACCACACCTTATGTGGACAGGTCTCAGGCAAGTTCCCCGGAGATGACTCTTTTAAAAACAGTACTTTTCCACCATCGTGGTTTGAAATGTCACTTTTTGCTAAAGGAAGGAAAAAAAACCAGTAAATTCCTTCCCTATATACTCATCTTTAGAGGATACAGTAAAAGATCCCAGGGGCAGAGCAGACAAATCTCCACCCCCAAAGCATTAGTCCAATGGGGAGCACATCACACCAACATTCTGCTTGTCTTGAGACAGTTCCTGCAGAACAAGCCCAGGGCCTCCCCAGGATTTGACACCCTCCCCCGAGTTGGTGTCATGAAATATTATCTTCTCTGGGAAGAAAGCCCATCTATTAAAGCATGTGGTTTCTATCTTTCTTTTGAGCTTAGCTATGTCATCTCAGAATTACTTGCTTTAAAAGAAATGGGGCAAAAAAAAAAAAGAAATGGGGCGTCTAAAATATAAAGTAAGTTCCTTTCTCCTCACCTGCTCCCTTCTTTTAAGCTATGTATTTTTTAAAAAGCTGACTTTTCTTTTATTTCATTTTTCTTCTACCAAAAAAGAGAGAAATCAATACAATGTTCTAGAAGCATTTGCCACATTGGATTGATTATCTTTGACCTTTACAATATCTATGAGGGCTGGAGAGATGGCCTAGTGGTTAAGAGCGCCGACTGCTCTTACAGAGGACCCGGGTTCGATCCCTAGCACCCACATGGTGGCTGAGAACCGTCTTTAGCTCCAGTTCCAGGGGAATCCGAGAGCCTCTTCTGACCTCCGCAGCATTGCACAACACGGGTGCACAAACCTACATGCAGACAGTACATTCATACACATAAAATAAATAAATAAATAAATAAATAAATAAATAAATAAATAAATTATCTATGAAAGGTAACATCTAATTTTATGTATTTTACAGATTATATGGTGTCAAAATTCACTTCTGTAAGTGAATAAGTGAAAAAGAACCACTGATAAGTTACACCCAAAAGACAGAGGTTGAACCAGAGAAGTCAGATTCATGACTGTTTCCTTAAGATAATCAGATGGGATGACTACAATCATATTTGTTTTCCTGTGTCAACTACTACTGCCTTGAGTAGATCCATTTGCCCCCTAAGCAAAAAGAGAAGGAGCAAACTCTTGAGTTTGTTTTCATGTCTAGTCTATAATTTATGCCATAATTATAAAGCATAATGATGGATTTTATATTTTATTATGTATATTATAGTGTCCCTATTAGATAATGACAATAAATTTACATTAAATGTTAAAGATTATGATGTTTTGGTAGTTTTTTATTGATGTTTTGTGTATTTCAGACATTGTTTTTCAATTCAGGTATATTCTCCTTTCCCTTCCCGCCACCCCACCCCACCCCAGATCATGCATTCTGCCATAACTGTCCTGTATCTTTCTCTCAGTCTTTTTTTTTTTTGTG
>VZQC01002242.1:2655614-2739435 GCA_009823505.1 Rhizomys pruinosus | reverse complement strand
AAAAAAAAAAAAAAAAAGAACAATTACAGTCAGCAGTGAGATGCTCCGGCCAGACTTTCAATCTCTTTTGTGTGTCTTCTTGCTTTATAAAGTACTTTTAGAACCCAGCTAGTTGGGACTCCTGAAAATACCTCCAAGGAATCCATTCATTTTTGCAGATAAGGAGAATGAAATGTGAAAAAATATAACTCGCAAGGATTTTTAACTAACTTTTTCATTGTTTTGACACAATATTGCTATCAGTGTGTGTGATGACAGGTTGCAGCACGGGTTGGAGCAGATGACATGAGGTCTGGGCTGGGGGCAACTACACGATGTGCCTGAATTAGAACATGAATTTTGGTTATTTTTTTCATTTCATTAATAAGACCCAAACTTAAATAATGCAGATGAATGATGAAACACCACTTATCAGTGATGCCAGCAACTCTTGTTAAATCAGAATACTCTTTTTTTTTTTTTGGTCTTTTGAAACAGGGTTTCCCTGTAGCCCAGCTGGTCTAGAACTTGCTACATAGACCAGGCTGGCCTTGAACTCACAGAGATATACCTGCCTCTGCCTCCCATGTGATGGGATGAAAGTCATACACTACCATGCTGGGTGAATCAGAATATTCTTAAAGGCTAAAATAGTGTCTCAGTTTTGTGTACTATTTCTCACTGCAAAAATGATAGACACAACATACTTCTCCTTTTGGTTGGACAAATTATGGCCTGCAGGCAAAATCCAGCCTGACAGCTATTACTTTTTGTACACAAAATAGTGGGTTTCATTATGACATTTTCATACAAAATATATCATTGTACTTTGCTCAAATTTATCCATATACTCTCCCCCATTCCACTATCCAAAAATAGTCCCTCTTTTTCATGTTATGCATATATTCCTTTAAATCTAAACTTCATATGAGAGAAAACTTCAAGATCTTCTCCAGAATGGCTCTCTCTTTCTTACTGTATAGAGTACTTTCTTCCACTGCTGAAGAGGTAAAACTTAATTTCTGGCAGGCCAGCCCACAATATATAGATATGTTTCTTTTATTTAAGAAATATAATTTGTATATATTTTTCACTTTTTTTAGAAGCTCTGTTTTTCAACAGTCCAAGTGTTTGTGTCCGAAATCAATACCTAAGGCATAGGAAACTTTTAGCTGAGGAGATAGAGAGAGTTTTCAGTGTATCTTTAAAGGATTTACCTTGTCCACAGAATGTAGCAGAAATACTATTAAGCAATACTCCAGGTTGGGGATGGGGTTGATAGAGCAGGGTTCTGGGTTTGATCCCCAGAACTCCTAATAGATAATACCACCCAATGAGATGATAGGGCCCTCCCAACATTGGGATGACAAGGATGATGGCTAATCTAGTAGTGACTTCTCTACCTACATACCTGAGACATGGGAAAGTTAATTGACTATTTCAGCTCCCTCAAATACTTAATTTCTTTTTAATTAAAGTCATATAGATGCATGATAGTTTTAAAGCCCATATCATAAGACTTAAAATGAGAAAAAAAAAGGGCTGGAGAGATGGCTCAGTAGATAAAATGCTGGCACAGAAGCATGAGGACCTCAGTCCAGGTCCTCGGGACCCAAGTGTGCTAGACAGCTTTAGTGTCAGCTTGACACACCTGGGTTGTGGGAGCCTCAAGCGGGAACTGCCTCCATTGGCCTGGCCCGTGGCCATGTCTGTGGGGCATTTTCCTGATTGTTGAGTGATGTGGGAGGGCCCAGCCCACTGTGGGTGCTGCACCCCTGGGCAGATGGTCCCGTATTGTATAAGGTTGAGCACAGGCCAGAGAATAAGCCAGTGAGCAGTGTTCCTCCCCTGTGCTTCAGCTCCTGCCTCCAGGTTCCTGCCCTGAGTTCCTACCTTGGGCTCCCTAAATGATGAACTGTGACCTGGGAAATATAAATTAAATAAACCCTTTCCTCCCCAAGTTGGTTTTGGTCAGAGTGTTTTGTCACAGTAATTGAAAAGCAAACGAGAACAGAAATTGGTACCAGGATCATTGGGTATTGCTGTGACAACTTCAGTTGTTTTTGGAGGATTGTAAAAGTGTTTGGAACTTTGGGCTAGAAAAGCCACTGAATGCTTAGTTTGTTGCTGTGTATTTGGAATGGTTATGTTAAAGGAGTTGTAGACAATGGCAGTCTGGATTGTGAAGCTTCAAAGGGAAGTGGAGACCATCAAGGCTATTTATATGATATTTTGAATTTAGAATCTGTGGGTTCTGTCATCTGGGGTGAAGAATCATCTGTAATTAAGGAAAGTCCAGAACCTGAAGTGAAACCTTTGTTCTACTGGGACAATTGATGCTGGTTAGCTGGGGCTGAAAAATCAGCTGTAAGTAACAAGAGACCAGCATCACTGTGGTGAAGTCTTTTGGGAAGAATTTCCTTGGTTAGCACACAAAAGCTGTGGACCAGTCCGGTGCCTCGCCTCTATCTCAAGCTGGAAGGAGGACTTGGCAATATGTGTTTCCTATATGATTCTTCTGTTGGAAGTGTGAAGGGGTCACAGAGAGCAGCTGAGGCTTGGCACTGTGAGAGGCCGGGAAAGGCCATTGGTGAAAGTGCAGCCTCAGTTGCAGGGAAGACCCCAGGATTGCAGGGTTCATGAAGAAAATCTGAGGCTTTGCACCAGGAGAGGTAAAAAGATCCCATTGGTAAAGGTGAAGCCTCAGTTTCAGTGGAGACCCCAGCCTTTTGGAGATGCCAGGACCATGGGACGACCACCAAGTGGAGCACCAGGTGTGGAGTGGAGCCGGCCTGGGCCTGCGAGATGAGCTGTGCGCTGTGAATGGCAGAGTCAGAGAAGGCGAGCTGCCCAAACCCTTTGGAGCCCCAAAGATTGTGACTGGATCCCAGATGTCCAGCCTTGAGCTATTTGCTGGACTTAGGTTTTGTTTAGGTGTGTCTGATTCTTCCCTTTGAAATAAGACAGTACTTGTTTGGGATTTTACAGCAGCCCACAGTTAAGAGACTTTTAAGAGACTGAACTTTTAAGTGTTTGTATTTTGTAAGGCACACGGGGCTTCTAAGGTTGTACTGTCTTATGTTGTGATATTAACGTCATACTTTGGGGACAAGAAATGGAAAGCCTATGTATTAATAGTGACGTTTTGTGTGTCAAGTTGACAAGAGGTCAATTGTGCTAGGACAGCTTTAGTGTCAACTTGACACACTTGGGTTGAGGGAACCTCAGTTGGGGAATTGGCTCTATTGAACTTGCTCATGGCTATGTTTGTAGGGTATTTTCTTGATTGGTGAGTGATGTGGGAGGGCCCAGCCCACTGTGGGTGGTGCCAGCCCTGGGCAGGTTTTTGTGTATTGTATAAGAAAGCAGGCTGAGCATGGACCAGGGAAGCAAGCCAGTAAGCAGCGTTCCTCCACGGCCTGTGCTCCAGCTCCTGCCTCGAGGTAACTGTCCTGAGTTCCTGCATTACTTCCATTTCTCTCAAGTGCTCCATTTTGTTCTTTCTCCTGATGTTTTATGTTGGAGATTGTCTTTAACTGCTTTAACCTTGGCATTACCTTTTTCTTAAGAATTATGCACTTTTTAATATTTTTATGGGTCTGAGTATTTTTTCCTGCACTGAAGTGCAGCCTTGTGTGCAATGCCCATGGAAGCCAGAGAGGGCACCAGATCCTCTGGAACAGGAGTTATGGACTATGGTTAGTTGCTAGAACCCAACCTGTGTTTTCTACAAGAGTAGCCAGTGCTCTTAATGTTGAGCCATCTCTCCAGTCCCATGAATTAGGTACTGAGTACATGATCTGAAGTTCTGTACTAGAGGTTGGGGAGATGCCAGCTTATCTTGTTTTAGGACTCCAGATGCCTATACAGGCTTTTACTCCAGAGCAGGTCTGTTTTCCCAGAGCTTAAAAAAAAAGCTATGATCTCAAGTCTGACTACCAAATTCTGAGCAGGAAAAGAATGGAGACTTCACTATCCAGCAAATAGACTTATACTTCACATACTTCCTTTAAAAAAAAAAGACCTATTTTATTTTTAAAACTTATGGGTATTTGTGTGTGTGTGGGTGTGTGTGTGTGTACATGTGTGTGTACATGTGTGTGTATATGTGTGTACATGTGTGTAGGTGCCTGCAGAGGCCAGAAGAAAGTGTCAGATCCCTGGACCTGGAGTTACAGATGGTTATGAGTTGCAGGGTATTGTGTTGCTGGCAACAAACTCAAGTCCTCTGCTAGAACAGCAAGCCATCTCTCAGGCCCCATAGACTTCTTGGTGTCCATGTGGTTACGGCTGAGGGAGGGAATCCTAGAATTTTGACAAGGTAAGCTGATAGGACAGGATGGGACGCTGGTGAGGCTGCAGAATCTTGGCCACTCCTTGCTTTCAGGGACACCTCCTTTGTCCTTTCCTGGAACTTTTTGTTTTCTTTTGCGGGGCAGAAATCCAATGAGGGCCTTGCGCATGCACTAGGCAGGTTCTCTTCCTCTGAGCTGCAAGTCTGCTCCTCTTCCTCCTTCTCAGTGTCAGGCTTGTCAACCCGGGAGGAACTGGAGTGTCTGACTCCCTTTGTTCTGTCTCCCTCCAGCCATCTGAAGCCCCATCATTCTGCACTAAGTGCATAGTGCTCACTGACCTGCACCTGCTCCTCATTTCCTTAAATTTTCTTGTTCTCCACAAAACAGCCAGAATTTTTGTTTAGTGGGCTTTTCTGAAAACCATTATCCTACCATCTTAATAAAATGGGGGGGGTGTATATGTGTTGAGATCACTGAGTTTAGAAGGAAGTGTGACCATGTTCCTCCCATACTACTTCCTCAGTGTTAATGTTCTGCACTTACACACTGCAGGAACTTTGATTCTGAGTGTGAATTACTAGGCATCCCTCCATATTCAGGTGTTTTGTATCTCAGATTCAACCAATCAAAGATTAAAGTATTGTAGAAAAATGATATCTATACTGAGCTGAAAGACTTTTTTCTTAGTATTACCAGAGTGATTCAGTGTTAACACCCAATTGCATAGCGCTGTTATATTAGGTATTAGAGATAATCTAGTACATGGGGTGATCCACCTGTATATATGATGCTGCTGCACTGTCTTATGTAAGAGACCTGAGCATTTTTAGATTTTCTTATTAGAGAGGCCAATTCCCCACTGATTCCAGATACCAATTCCAGCGCCCATTCAAAAGATAACGATGAGCCAGCTGTGTGCTGAGTTACCCAGAGACATTATTTCCTGTTCTTGAGACTGTTTCCTTATTTACTAGAGATGGCAATTCCAGTTCGCAGGGTCCTAACAACCCATGCTATTTTAATGTGCCCAAACAAGCCATTGTACTCATGTAATTTTGTCATTTCAGTATTATAACATCTAAAACCTGGTTTGTTTCCCAGGAAACAACTTGGATGCTGCATTGAAGAACAGCTTTGTTTGTTTCTAAAGCATTTTCCCTGTTTAAACTCTTCTAAGCCAAGTTATTATTTTTCAAATTCTCATTTCCTAAATTTATTACTTCAGTGGTAGAGTAACCCTTCCTGAGCATCTTAGCCAAACATAATTCAACCACGCCCTCGGGATTCCTGGTACTGCCCATCCCTGAGGGAAAGATTTTCAGGATTAAGAGGACATGTCCCCCAGAGCCTGCACCTTTTTATCTCCTGAGCACCAGAGTGACTGCTGAACAGCACTAAGGGTCCTTGTCTGAAAGGACCTAATACACAGATCCCCTCACATGGGGATCTAATCGTGCAGGGCTCCTGAAATCTGAGGCTCTTAATACTCTCATGTCTCAGCCTGAGGCTGACCCTGGAAGGAAACTCTGGGAAGAATACTAAGGAATGGAGTGAGGATGAGGGAGAGGGGAGGAAGCAAGAAGGGTTGGGCAGGCTCTGGACTGCTCCCCACACCTTAGCACCATTTCTCTTTTTTTTTTCTAATTTTATTTATTTTGTATGTGTATGAATGTACTGTCTGCATGCAGGTTTGTGCACCCGTGTCGTGCAATGCCGCGGAGGTCAGAAGAGGGCGTCGGATTCCCCTGGAACTGGAGTTCTCCTAGAATTGGAGTTACAGACGGTTCTTAGCCACCATGTGGGTGCTGGGGATCGAACCCGGGTCCTCTGCAAGAGCAGTCGGTGCTCTTAACCGCTAGGCTATCTCTCCAGCCCCTTAGCTCCATTTCTTATTGCTCTTCCCCATTTATTGAAGGACCAGTCACCACCATGCATCTCAAGGGTTAAATTTTAAGGTCTGAAAAATGAATGCTTATGTACAAGTGTTGTCATTTGGCTGCATTATTATACTTAGCATCCACCTAAGCCTTTTCAAATTCCGGTATGAATCACCAAGCTTTCTTAATGGGAATAGCATCTTTCTGCTTAATCCTCATAAAAATGGAGCCTGACTTGGATGTAGTTGACCATCAACGGAGCACACAAAGGGGGCAGAGAGAACCAGGTTCTCACAGCTGTCCTCTGAGCTCTACAAGTGCACCATGGATGCATGGGCACGAATAATAGACAAGATTTTTTTTTTTTAAATCATTGGCTTGTGGAACCCAAGTAATGGTATTTATTTCTCACAGTTCCACACTCTGGGAAGTCTAAGACCAAGGTGCCAGCAGATTCTGTTGGCCCTGTTCCTGGCTGGCAGGCACCTGTGCCATATTG
This sequence comes from Rhizomys pruinosus, assembly GCA_009823505.1. Taxonomy (NCBI): domain Eukaryota; kingdom Metazoa; phylum Chordata; class Mammalia; order Rodentia; family Spalacidae; genus Rhizomys; species Rhizomys pruinosus. The sequence goes on along the minus strand of VZQC01002242.1, from coordinate 2,732,785 downwards.
GCTCTTGTTGCAGGACAGCAGATAGGAAGGGAGTAAGGAATGGGGGATGGGGAGACACAGACACAGAGCCTGAGAGAGAAAGCAAGATGGCACGGCTATGCTTATATTGGTTAGCTTTCCTGTTGCTGTGATAAAATAACAGATTAAAGAGGAAAGGCTTCATTTAGGCTCACCGTTCCAGGGCATGTCCATCACAGGAGGAAAGTCAGGGCAGCAGGAGCTCGAGGCTGCTGGCAACATCGCTTGCACAGTCGGGAAGCAGAGAGCAGTAAGTGCTTGTGCTCAGCTGGCTTGCTCTTGCTTATTCAGTCTGGGCCGGTAGCCCACAGTGTCAGGTCTTCCTACTTCCTAACCTACTCTAGATAATCCCTCACAGGCATGGTTAGGTGCTCACCTAATCTAAATAACCCCTCACAGGCATGGCTAGGTGCTCACCTAATCTAGATAATCCCTCACAGGCATGGCTAGGTGCTCACCTAATCTAGATAATCCCCACAGGTATGTCCACAGGCTCATCTCTTGGGTGATTATAAAGCCTGTCAAGTTGACAGTCAATATTAAACATCACACTTCTTTTTAAACATTTTTTATTATTTTTACTTTACGTGTATGAATATATTGGCTGAATGTATGTAAGTGCAGCTGTGATGTCAGAAGAGTGTGTCGGATCCCTTGGAATTGGAGTTATGGATGGTTGTTAGCTACCATGTAGGTGCTTGGAATTGAAGTTGGGTCCTCTGCAAGATAGCCAGTGCTCTTAACTGCTGAGCCATCTCTCCAGCCCCCATACTTCTTTGCGGGGGGCTCCTTTTTTACACAGGGTTTCCAGGTAGCCCCAGCTGTCCTGGAACTCACTATGTAGACCAGGCTGGCCTTAAACTCAGAGATCTGCCTACCTTTGCCTCCCAAGTGCTAGGATTAAAGGTGTGTACCACTACACATGGCTCCCACATACCTCATGTTTTTTTGGTGTGTGTGTGTGTGTGTGTGTGCTCACGCGCATGCATGCGCCATTTCTTTTTTTGTTGTTGTTTTTGGGTATTTTTGAGACAGGGTCTCCCTTTAGTCCCAGCTGGCTGAGAGCTCACTCTGTAGACCAGGCTGACCTTGAACTCACAGAGATCTGCCTGCCTCTGCCTCCTACATACTTCTTTTAAGGGAACTAATTCTATCCTCAGAGTGTCACGCTGTTAGTTTTATATAAGCCTAATTACTTCTCAGTGGTCCGTATATGAAAACATCATATTAGCAATTAGGGCTTCAACATCTTAATGTGGGGACACAAACATTTAGTCTGTAGCAGTATACAAAATACAACTCATTTTAATTTATCTCCTGTCCTATGTTGCTTAATTGGCTTATTATAGTATTTTAAATACATATTCCATAGGATTTTCTACATGCAAGATCACACATCATGCAAATATGGATAGTTTCGATTTTCCCCGTTTTAACCTGGGTGCTATATATTGTTTCATACTGCTGGTCTGTGATGGCCAGAAGCACAAGTACAGTGCTCCTTATTGGAAGACAAGGGCTCAAAAATGTAGCCATCCATCACTTTCACTGAGGTGATGCCATGAGATTAAAGTGAGAGGAGAGAAGCTTTATGAAGCTGGAGTGTCACGGTTCCACTTACCATAACTCGCCTGGTGAAATTTTAAAGCGTTTTAAGAAAGGAAGTACTGATCCGTGGTCATCTGTTTGCTAAAGAACAGCAGTCTGTCAATGGAAGTCATGCAAAGATTTCTACGTGTATTTTGTCAGTAAATACCGTGGGGGCTGGGGTAGCCTTGCCAATGGAAAGGCTGATACAGTTGGCTTCATTTGGTCAATGACTTCCAGACTCAGCACTTGGTTACATCCTAGAAGAGGAGAAATCCTACCCCAAGACCATCAGCCAGAAGTAACAACATGAGTAGGGTGATCCCCCGGGAAACAGCTCCAGAGACCCTGTCGCTGCGCCTCCCTCACTGGTGAAGCTGCACTGCCTCTCCCTCTCCGTCTCCGGCATTTGTGTTTGCTCTCAATGACTTTCTGTTGTTTGCTGTCTCCTCCCACTATGCTTGGATTGTAGAGCTTTCTGTTCCATGGCTGTGCTGAGCACAGACTGCATGGATTGTTCATTCTAATTCATGCATGACTGCAGTGAATGACTTTGGTGATTGATTTCCAAGACCAGCGTCCCCTTCCACCTGGGTGGCAAACCCCCCTGCTCCTACACCCATGCCTACCGTCCAACTCTTCTGCTCAGATTACTCTTCCTCTAAGAGGCCCAGCTTCTCATAAGGAAGCTATTTCCCATCTTATCGACCTCCCAACTTTATTTACTGTTGATATGTTCCTTTCCTTTGGCCCCATGTTGAGACTTTACTGGGTCCTGTTCGGTCTACCTGCTTTGCTCCCAAACTGGAAGGGATTATCCTTCAAGATTTTTCAATCCGACTCCTGCCTCTGCTTCCTCTGTGTCATTCACACAGCCCCACAACATAGTCCCAGTTTTGCTTGCTTACAAATCGTGAGTGCACCTGGCCGTCTCTCAAAAGTCATGGGCTCCCTCAGGAGCAGAGGCTTTCTGTGTATCTTCATAACATCTGCAGCTAGCATCTGGAAGATAATTGGTAAATGATAGGATTTAAAAAATCTAGAAATGCTAGGAGCTAAAGAATGGACCACAGCCATAAGACCAAGACAGACGCTTGCCAGTCTCCTGAAAAAAAAGGAGTTCAGAGCCGATCTGCGATGGGGTGTTCTGCACAGTGTGACATCTAGACTCCTTTTGGAAAGTCACTGACCTACGTGTTTAAGTGCATGAGCAGTTCTCTGACACTTCTAAATGATCAGGGACTTCTGGGAAGTCACACTTGTCTCCCCCCCTGACTGACTAACCTAATAATCTTTTATTCATGAACAGATGGGTTTATTTCAGCAGTAACTTTGAAACTCTGGCCTGAAGCAAAGGTATTACAGTGACTATATTAGGAATAGACAGTTTCCTGTACTGTCAAATGTATAAGAGCTCCTTTAGCACTTTCATCAGTACTGATCAACCAGCAGAGTCTGTGCATGTTTGCTTTGATCTGTCTGCTGAGCTAACACAGGCTGCTACTTCAGAGGCTCAGCATGGTGGTCGGAGCAGACCTTCACTGAGTAGTAGCTGAAGCAGTACAGTCACAGCACCTTAGGACGATATGGGCAGTGCCCCTCCACACACCTGTAAAGCCCGGGTGCTAGAGGAGCTGAGAAGCACTGTTTCCTTTGCCTTTGCTCAGCACAGACAGTTCACAAGGATTGCACAGAGGAGCCAGACTGTGCCTGCCCTGCCCTGTGTGTTGCTACCAGTTGTTCTGGCTTTGTGTGTTCACTTTAGGACTTAGGAAGCACAAACTTGTAAGTCCTTCAGCAGTAGTGTTCCAAGCAGGCCAGCTTTATCGTGGAGTATGGTATCTGGCTCCTCCACAGAAGAGCAACACTCTTGTAATTTTTCTATGCCATCTTCCTGCATCCCTGAAAGTATCAGTGTATTCTGATTGACTTGCTATTTGAACTTTGGCAGATTCGTATTAGTGTATTCTGATTGGCTTGCTATTTGAACTTTGGCAGCTTCGATAGGAGCCAAGGCAGAGTCAGCAAGGATCAGCACTGAAGGAAGCAGGCAGATACAGTGATGTGCGCCAGAGCTTGGGGTTCTTACCAAGTATGTTGCAATACGAGACTTTGCCTTTATAAAAGTCAAACTTCAGAGCTCTGGCAGAGACTAGCCAGCGATGCCGGAAGCCATCTTCTAGTCAGAGAAGCATCTTTTTCTTTGAGTGTCCAAGAATCCATGAAATCTGCCCTTGCACACTTGGGGGCCACCTTGATATGGCATTTCAGTAAATCCAAGGTAATAGCACCAGGAGTGGAAGCCCACTACTCTGGATCCTGCCAGAGCCATATACACAGTCCATAATACTTCATGGAGTCAAGTTCACAGCTTGACTCTTCCAAGTGGTGGCTGCCAGGCTGTAGGAATGTCAGGACTGCCCTGAGGCTGCGGCGCTGCAGTGGGGACCACGAAGCCACAGCGCACAAGCTTTGGGTGTTGGGCAATGAGGGGTTCACTCGTACCAGGTGGCCACAGATGAGAAAATCCTCTCCCCGACAAGGTGAGTGCCCAACTGTTCCCCCAGAAACGTCGTAGCTCTCTAACCCTAATAATAAGCAAGCAGGCTGCTTTTATCCTTGTTGTTAATCTTGCCTTCTAAAGTGCATGAAATGAAACTCTGACACGTGCTGGAAAATAACTTGTCTATAATTCCTTTCTTTCCAAAAAGAAGAAACAAAACACAGTTCATTCATATAGTCTTTTGTATCTGAGCTACTATCGTAAAAGCAGCTTTCATGCAAGAGCTGTACCCACCCCTCTCTCTGCTCTTCTTCCTCCTGCCTCAGGCCTCTCTGTCTCCAGTAACAAGCATGGCATGTGTTGAGGCTGGAAGGATGACTGAGAGTTTGCATGTGAAGGGGGGGAAGGACCGGGTGCCATGCATGGGGTGGGGGCCTCGTGCAGGTCCTCAGAACAGGAGAGGAAAGGATGAGGTGACACGTACGAGAAGGTGCTGGGACACAGACTTGTAAGGCATGTGTATTGCCACATAGTGCTTTGTGGATTTGATGTGGAGTGTGGATTTTACACATACACAAAGAAATGAAATTCACATGTGCACACACACACACACTATACACAATTATTAGATAAGAGTGTTTATAAAGAGCAGCTTTCTTCTACTATACTAGGACGTGTCAGAGAAACAGTCCTCAGTTTTCATGGCTTGGAACAACCACACCTCACTAAATGCTAATACTGTGTGTCTAACCAGAGGGATGCAGGCTCTATTTAGGCAGTTATCAATCAGGATCCAGTTTAACAGAAACGTGCACATTTTATGATCATCATAAGCCTCCATGGTTTGTTGCAACAGAGATGAACTAGCTGAAAAAAAAACCCACAAAAAACACTCACATCTCAAGTGAAGGAGATCTTTCCATGGTCCTGCAGAAAGAAGTCCCTGAAATATCAGTGAATACTAGAAATGTGCACCCTGCATAGCAAGCCCGCTGCATGGGCAGTTGAGCCATAAACAATGTTGGAAGATGCATTCTTGAGGTAGAAATAGAGCTTTATTGATCTCTTACATCTGATTAACCGAGGATTTATGAGCCAGGAATAGAGATAGATGTCTGCAACCTTACTATTGGGGTTTGAGTTTGAAGCCAAATCTGGGCTATGCGGTGAGATCCTGTCCTTTTAAAAAGTTGAGGGATGCATCTCAGATTTGCAGAGTGACGGTATAAAGAGCCTGGCGACTATCTCTAGGACACCATCCATCTAATCAGTGAAAAACTATAGACAACAACTGTTTAATGTCTCTGAAAGTCTCCCAAGAGCATATAGCAAATGGAAAAGCATTTGTTTCAGAAAATCAGTAGGACCATGGAGGGTGGGTAGGATTTGAACTGCAATCTGTCATTATGCTCTTCCCCATAGTCCATGGAAGACATGTATGAAGAGGGGGCTCTCCCACCACCCTGCTCCTGGTCTAGTGGTGTGACTGGGCTCCGAGAAGGGCAGGCTGCCAGCGGGCCTCACCCACTGCAGCCCCAGTTCCTGGAAGCTCCAGCACAGGCGAGTATGTCTGGGAAGACAGAGCTCCTGTCTCTGAGAGCTCTGTGGGTCAAGAGCTCTGGCCCTGGGGATGAAAGGCTGTGAATAGTGGGATCCCAATAATCCCCAACCAGCATGCTTCTAGGGTCAAATTTCCCTGCCAGGAGGGGGTGAAATAAGAAGACAAGTACTTGGGGCTGGAGAGATGGCTCAGCACATCAGAGCACTGGCTGTTCTTGCAGAGGACCTGAGTTTGGTTCCCAGCACCCATATGGTGGCTAACAATGATCTGTAAGACTAGTTCCAGGGGATTCGACACCCTCTTCTGACCTCTATGGACATTGCATGCATGTGGTGCACTTAGAATGCAGAAAAAAAATCACTCATATATGTGGAGGAGGAGGAGGGGAGGAGAAGGGGAGGAGGACTGTCAGCTCCCTCCTTCTCCCAGGGTAAGGTTCTTACTCTGTCAGAGGTTGACTACTATCCCCACCGACCCCCAGAATGAATGCAGTGATACTTCCATTTCATCCAAAAGAAGATGCAGGTCAGCTTAAGGTTGGAGACTGTACAGTTATGCCAAAGGAACTGGTTTACTTGGAATACAGCATGGAGAAGTTCATGCCTATTGACATTATCAAAAACAGTGAACATCTTGGTAAGGATCAATTAAGGACTTGGTATATAGTAGCTCTGTGACACTAGTGCAACAGACTAAATGACAGATTCAAAAGAGTCAGCTTCCAAAGATCTCCATCACCTCAACTGCTGAGAATACTCGGCCTATAAGGACTATGCCCAATCAGGAGGAATCAGAGAGAAGTAGGTCAGATTTCATAGCATTCTCCAAGCCACAGACCCATTAGTAAAGTGTGGAAGATTTACTGAATGACTTGGGGTGTGGCTTAGTGGTTCGGCTTTTGCCTAGGACACGTAAGGCCCTGGGGCTCAGTTGGAAGTGGATTGAGGGAAGGGAAGGGAAGGGGGATAAAAAGTGTTAAGCACAACCTCTGACCAAACATTCCTCTAACCCAGAAGTGATTCCTGGGAAGCCAGAGGCCAGGCTTAAGTATAAATCACACTCATTCCTTGTGATCTGAGTCTCTCATACCCGCCCAGCTCTACACTCTCAGGAGTCCCCAGAAATAGAGCCTCTGTTTCTAGTTCCTGCTGAACAGGGAGGAAAATGAATACCCCCAAATGTGTGAAAACAGTCTCTGAGCCTTCTCCCATCCCATGCAAAGGTAAAAGGTAAAAATCTAACTGACTAAAATGGCTTATAGCCAACCTTTGACCAATAGGTAGCTTCTACTGACTCAGAAATGAACTCTAAGAAGGCAGAGTAAACTATAAAAAGAACAGGGAAATCTGAGCAGGGACTTCAGGGGCATGGGAAAGAGACTTCACAGATTTAGCCAAGTCAAGCCTCCAAACAGACCAGCAAATGACCAAGAATGTAGTAACGAACCAGTAATAAAATGTCCAGGAGAAGATATGAACCAGAGTAGGTATGAAACATGTACGTGTCTAGTTGATGACAAAAGTGTTATAACAAGTAAAGGTGTGTCCATTTACTTTTGCATGGCTATGAATGAAACACATGACATAAACAAAAGCGGGAAGATTTGTTTGTCTCATGGTTCCAGAGGGTTTGGTACCTAGTCACTTGGCCCGGTGCACTCGGGCAAAGGTATGGTGGTAGGAACATGTAGCGAAGGAGATTTTCATCTCTTGGTAGACAAGGGAAGAAAAAAGGGGTGAGGGGAGGGATTAAGAAAGGGAAAGAGAGAGACAGGGAGAGGGACAGAGAGAGTATGAACCAAAGACAAGATATTTCCCAAGAACCCACCCCAAGTTGTCTACTTCTTCCCGTTGACCCACTCCCTGAAGTTTCCAGAACCTCTCAGAGTAGCCCTATCAGGTGTGGATCAAATAGTGCGGGCCTATGGGGATCATTTGATATTCCATCAATAACAGATGTCAACACCAAATCATATCCAGGAAGACTATCTGTAAAAATGTAAGGCAATGCAAGGCCTAGTGGCACAGGTCTTTAGTCCCAGCACTTGGGAGGCAGAGGCAGGCAGATCTCTGAGAATGAGGCCAGGCTGGTCTATATAGTTCCAGGCCAGCTGGGGGTACAGAAAAACCCTGTCTCAAAATTAAAAGAATAAATAAATAAATAAATAAATAGCAAAACAAAACATAAACTCCAATCAAAAAGAAGCCATCATCTATTTTCTGGTAGGACTTAAGATGGGACCACTGGTTTGGAAAGCAGTGTTAGTTCCTCAGAAAAGTTAGCAGAGTTACCCAGCGATTATAACAGAATACCTGCCCAACAGAAACAAAAATATGGGCTAATGCATAAAGACTTGCATGTGAATCCTCCTGTGGCTTGAGTTGAGCTTGGTTTCACCTAAGATCGTGTAGAAATTTAATCTCAGTCGTGAAATATGTTCAGAAGAGAGACTAAAAAATCCTGCAGCATACAGGAGTATTCAAAAAGTGAAAAACAAAAATTCCATGATTTAAAATTTAGATTTCAGGGCTGGAGAGATAGCCTGGTGGTTAAGAGCACCGACTGCTCTTGCAGAGGACCCAGGTTTGATCCCCAGCACCCACATGGCAGCTGAGAGCTGTCTGTAACTCCAATTCCAGGAGAACTCCAGTTCCAGGGGAATCCGACACCCTCTTCTGACCTCCGCGGCATTGCACGACACGGGTGCACAAACCTACATGCAGACAGTACGTTCATACACATACAAAAATAAATTTTTAAAAATTAAAAAAAATTTTGATTTCTTGGGCTAGAAAGATGACTCAATGGTTAAGAGAACTGACTGCTCTTGCTGAGGACCCGTGTTCGATCCCCAGCACCCACATGGTGGACAACAGCCATTCATAACTACAGTTCCAGGGGACCTGAAACCCTCTTCTGACCTCTGTGGTCATTTCATATTTATAAACATAAAGCTGCAATATACTCATACACATAAGATAAAAATAATAAGTAGAATATTTTTTTAAAGATTAGATTTATCTGTAAGGTAATGGTCTCACATGGAATCACATGCAGACACTACCATATAAGGATTTATTTAGCATTAAAAATGTGCTATATCCTGAGATAGGATTCAAAGAGCTTGAATGAAATTGTTACTTAAATACATGAATAAATATGGGAAGAGAGGAGGAGGAGGAGGAGGAGGAGGAGGAGGAAGAAGAGGAAGTGGTAAGACCTGGAGGGAGCTGTCAGCAATGACCAGAATTCTGCTGTCAAAATGTGGTTAATCTACTCATGGGATTAGTAAATTCATGGGTTGTCTGGAGAGCAGCTCTTCTAGGAAGCAGTTCCTTTGTCTGGGTCTCTGGGAAGCTCACTCTCTTTCACAGTGGATCGCCTAGTACTGCCTCATGACTCTGCCAACAAGGTGGCGTCCCCCCTGATCTTGGGTCCCTGCACTGGGAGTCAAAACAGACCTTTATATAACTGACAGCCTGTGCTGTTATGTTATCAGCAACAAAGATGGCCTAAAAAGACAGTTCACAGTCAAAAGTTTTTTTAAAAATTCAAATGACTGGAGCTGGAGAGATTGCTCAGCAATTAAAAGTACTGGCTGCTCTTGCAAAGGACTTGAGTTTAGTTCCTGACAACTGTATGGCGGCTAACAACCATTATTAACTCTAGTTCCTGGGGATCCAATGCCTTCTTCTGGCCTCTGTGGCTGTTGTACAACATGAGCACACTTGTGTACATGCAGGCAATACACTCATACACATAAAAAGTAAAAAATATCAATTTTTTAAAAAATCCAAATGACCAAGTGTCTGCTGCAGTGGTGCTGGCCTTTAATCCCAGCACTCAGGAGGAAGCAGGCCAATCTCTGTGAGATGAAGGCCAGCCTGGTCTACATAGTGAATAGCTGGGGCTACAGGAAGACTCTGTCTCAAACCATTCAAATGACCAGTAAAAGAGTGTAAAAATGACTATGAGCAAACCAGGCAGCATGATGGCATACCTATAATCCCTAAACTGGGTGACCGAACAAGAACATTTTCAAGTTCAAGGTCATCCCGGGCTACACAGGGAGACTCTGATAAAAACATCAGTGTAGTCCTTCAATGTAGTAGTATTCAGCAACAAGAAGAATTGAGCTATCAATTCATGTTACCACATATATGATTTGTTTTTGAGACAGGACGTCCCTGTAGCCCCAGATGGCCTGGAATTTGCTCTGCAGACCAGGTTGACTTCCGTCTTACAGAGATCCATCTTCTACCTCTGGACTGCTGGAGGGGTAGTGCACCATCCCCTGCCACATGTATGATTCTTCTTGAAAGTTTACAGTAAATGAAAGAAGCCAATCGCAAAGAACCACATATTGTAAGGCCCCATTTATATAAAACATCCAGAAAAGGAAAATCCTTATAGGGAGAGAATACCAGAGCCTATTGCCAGCCAGGGCAGGAGTGGCCATGCATTACTAAGAGATCCCCTAACATACAGGCTCAGAGCCACAGAAGTTTATTCCCTCAGTTCTGGAAGCTCCAGCTGCCAGATGAAAGTGTGGGCAAGGCCCTGTTCTCCCAACTCCTGCAAGAGAGAATCTTCTGGAACCCCAAGAGCTCTTTAGCTCCAGGCGGCAATGTCATCCTTCTCAGCCATCTTTCCTTTGTATCTGGCTTTACAGCCTTCTCCTCTGTGTATGTTTCCAAGTTCTCCTGCTGTGGTAAAGATATCCATTAGATTGGATTTGGGCTCACTGTAATGACATCACCTTAACTGGATTACATCTGGACTGTTTCCAAATAGGGTCACATTCAAGGTACAGGACATTTGAACTTCAGTGTATGTTTTTGGAGGACACAGTCCATCCCACAGAGTATTATTTGCCTTTTAAAATTGAATGTGGTTATCTGAGTATGGTGGCACATACCTTTAATCCCAGCACTCAGGAGGCAGAGGCAGGTGGATCTCTGTGAGTTCAAGGTCAGCCTGGTCTACATAGCTAGTTCTAGGCCATCTGGGACTAAAGGGAGACCCTATCTCAAAAAGACACCCCCCCAAATTAAATGTGGTAGTTGTATAAATCTGAATATTGACTGGTGCATTTCAAATCAGTAAATCATATGTGAATTGCCTGTCAATAAAATCTCTTTTTTCCCAGGGGTTATAGAGACATTACAAGATTTACAAAGAAAAGAAAAAACAGAGAACTTGTAGTCTGAAGCCCTTAATTAAAAGAAATACTATGAATTTGGTAGACCACTTACCTAGTAGGCAGAAGTCCCTGAATTTCATCCCAGAATCAAACGTATATTTGCAAACAAGCCCACATATGCCTACATATGAAATCACGCATATGTACATACATACACACCAATGACAACAGTTTAAATCCATGTAAAGAAATAGTTTCAGTGAATGTAATTATGTGGGCACTGATGGTTGTTTCTTTTTCTTTCTTTTCTTTGGTGATATCAAAATTCATTGTTAGACAATAAGAATTCACACATTGCTTTTACCCAGTGAAACCCAAAGCCCTGTGGTCCTCCCGAATTTTAGCCCTGCTCTTGGGTTGTCTGGCTAGCCAGCCAGCTGCTCCTGTCCTGGGTCTCCTTGCTTTGGTGGGCCTCACAGGCTCTTTCTTGGCTTTTGAAGTTGGCATCATTCTCTCCCACTCACCCCCGAAATGGAAAACAAATGATCATTTTTGAAGCATTTCTCATTGCTTTTGATATTGGTGGAGAACATTCATATGTTCTTTCCTGAAGGGAAAGAAAACCTTTTATCTAAGAGCAAATCACACTTTCTAAATAACAGAAATGTTTGGCTGGAGTAAAAAACTAAAGGTTAAGGATAAAGGTCCATTTTCTTACATTTAATCCCCTGGCCTTGGTCCTGCCTGAGCTGCACAGGGAGATTTTTAAAAGCAAAGGTCAGCATCTGCTCAGTACTGACCAGTTCACATGTGATACGACTTGTTAAAATGACATCTAGCAATACCAATGTGGTGGTTTGAATGAGTGTCCCCCATAGGCTTTAAGTATTCAGACATTTTGTCTCCAATTGGTGGCACTGTTTTTGGAGGTCTTAGAAGGTGTAGCCATGCTAGAGGAAGTATGTCACTAGGGGCAGGCTTAGTGAGTTTAACAAGCCTTGTGGTCTCCGGTCGCTCTCTCTGCTTCCTGTGCTCTTTGCGAGATGTGACCCTCGGCTTGCTGCTCCAGCTCCAGCCGCCATGCCTCCTACCACAATGGACTCTAATTCCTTGGAACCGTCAATCGTAAACTCAAATAAACTCTTCCTTTTATAAGTTCCTTTGGTCATGGTGTTTTATCACCATGACCAAAGTGACTAATACAACCAACAATGTGTTTTTATTAGCAGTCTTGGGTCTTGGGTCTTGGCTTTGTCTATAGTTCCAGAGGTTTTGACATGCTCTGGTGTGTGTTTGGTTGTGAGGGAGATATTCACAATAACTTAAATGAAGACAGATATGGATGTGGAAGGTTTTTTTTTTTTTTAATGTGTATGAGTGTATCACCTCCCTGTATGTAAGTGCAGCCATGTTGTGCAATGCCCACAGAGATCAAAAGAGGGTGTCAGATCCCCTGGAACTAGAGTGAAGAGTGGTGGTTAAAAATAAAAAGAGTGGTGGTTGTTGGGATTCAAACCCAGGTCCTCTGCAAGAGCAGACAGTGCTCTTAACTACTGCAATATCTCTCCAGCCTGGGTGTATGAGTTTTAAGAGTCCCATATTGTATTAGTCAGGGTTCTCTAAAGAATCAGAAACAACAGGACGAATATATAGCTATATACTCATGGGCAATAGCAAAGCATTATATCTTAGAGTAGGTGGTAATGTCCTTGAGGAACACTTAGTCCTTCAGTATCTAATAACCTAAATATGACAACACTTAACACTTATCTCAGTTGCACATTCAAAAGGGAACAACACAAGTATTCGCTTAATATACGTGTATATATATATATATGAACAAGCACATTCTTAACCAAATAGGACAAAAGTTAATATCTATTATAATCCATATTTCTGCAACTGGTCCCATGGCCTCAGCTGATGTTTATGACTACCTTCTTCTACTACCCATTCTGTATTTCCTCCACCATCAGCAAGCACCTCTGCAGGTCTTGGCTCTTTCCCTGGAGAAGTGACCCATACCTTCATCCTTGAAGGGTCTGGGCCACTTATTGTCCTGTCTGGTTTGGGTCGTTGGAGTTTCCCATTGACCTTAATCATAGGACATGGTAGCACCAGAAGGCACCCTACAGCATCTCCTGCCTTCCAGACATAATCTTCCTTGCCCCCATTGTGGAGAAAAAGTCCAATTTCCCCTTGGTAGTCTGGATCAATCACTCCTCCTACTACTGTTATTCCTTCCTTAGCCTGTTGGCTTAAAGGCAGTAGAAGCCCGAAGTGGCCAGGGGGAAGTCTTAGCTTCCAGTTCAATAGAACGTTTGCTGTATCTCCTGGCAAAAGCACTCCCCCCATTGGAGCCAAAACGTCTAGACCAGCAGAACGCAAGGTCGTGGGTACAGGAAGCAAAAATTTTCCTACTGGGTCACTAGGGGTGATAGTGAGTGGAATCATTCCCACTTCCACCCCTTGGTTCCTGGACCCATGAATTCTGGCTATAGGAGAAACAGTACCATATAGTGGACGCTGATTCAAAGCATATACTGCTTGCTGGAGAACCTTGCCCCAGCCCTCCAGGGTATTGCTACCTAATTGGCGCTGTAACTGTGTCTTCAAGAGGCCATTCCATCGTTCTATCAAGCCAGCTGCTTCTGGGTGGTGGGGAACATGGTAAGACCAGTGGATACCATGACCATGGGCCCACAGTCGCACTTCTTTGGCTGTGAAGTGAGTTCCTTGATCAGAAGCAATGCTGTGAGGAATACCATGACGGTGGATAAGGCATTCCGTAAGTCCCTGGATGGTAGTTTTGGCAGAAGCATTACGTGCAGGAAAGGCAAATCCATAACCAGAATAAGTATCTATTCCTGTAAGAACAAAACGCTGTCCCCTCCATGATGGAAGTGGTCCAATGTAGTCAACCTGCCACCAGGTTGCTGGCTGGTCACCCCGGGGAATAGCACCATATCGGGGGCTCAATGTTGGTCTCTGCTGTTGGCAAATCTGGCACTCGGCAGCAGCTGTAGCCAGATCAGCCTTAGTGAGTGGGAGTCCATGCTGTTGAGCCCATGCATAACCTCCATCTCTGCCACCATGACCACTTTGTTCATGGGCCCATTGAGCAACAACAGGGATAGCTGGAGAAAGAGGCTGACTATCCACAGAACGAGTCATCCGATCTACTTGATTATTAAACTCATCCTCTGCTGAGATCACCTTTTGATGAGCATTTACATGAGACACAAGTATCTTCACATCCTTTGACCATTCAGAGAGCTCTATCCACATACTTCTTCCCCAAATGTCTTTCTCACCAATTTTCCAGTCATGCTCCTTCCAAGTCCCTGACCATCCAGCCAAACCATTGGCTACAGCCCATGAATCAGTATATAATCGAACCTCTGGCCATTTCTCCTTCCAGGCAAAATGCACAACCATGTGCACTGCCCGAAGTTCTGCCCACTGTGAAGACTTTCCTTCACCAGTGTCCTTTAGGGTTGTTTCAGAAATTGGCTGTAATGCTGCAGCTGTCCACCTCTGGGTGGTGCCTGCATAGCGTGCAGAACCATCAGTAAACCAGGCCCTAGTCTTCTCTTCCTCAGTCAACTGATCATAGGGCAAACCCCATGAAGCCATAGGTGCATGCTTAAGCCCAGGAGACATTGTAACAGGAGTGGGAACCATAGGCATTTGGGCAACTTCTTCATGTAGCTTGCTTGTGCCCTCAGGGCCTGCCCGGGCCCTGTCCCGTATGTACCACTTCCATTTGACAATGGACTGTTGCTGTGCACGTCCTACTTTATGGTCTGGTGGGTCAGATAACACCCAGCTCATGATGGGCAGCTCAGGTCGCATGGTGACTTGGTGGCCCATTGTCAAACGTTCAGTTTCCACTAAGGCCCAATAGCAGGCTAAGAGCTGTCTCTCAAAAGGAGAATAGTTGTTTGCAGATGAAGGTAGAGCCTTGCTCCAAAATCCCAAGGGCCTCCGCTGTGATTCCCCTATGGGAGCCTGCCACAGACTCCAGACAGCATCTCTATCTGCCACTGATACCTCAAGCACCATTGGGTCTGCTGGATCATATGGCCCTAGGGGCAGAGCAGCCTGCACCGCAGCCTGGACCTGTTGAAGAGCCTTTTCCTGTTCCAAGCCCCACTCAAAGTTTGCTGCCTTACGAGTCACCTGATATATGGGTCGTAGTAACACACCCAGATGAGGAATGTGCTGCCTCCAGAATCCAAAAAGACCCACCAGACGTTGTGCTTCTTTCTTGGTGGAGGGAGGGGCCAGGTGCAACAACTTATTCTTTACCTTAGAAGGAATGTCTCTGCATGCTCCACACCACTGAACTCCTAGAAACTTCACCGAGGTAGATGGCCCTTGAATTTTAGTTGGATTTATTTCCCATCCTCTCATGCGCATATGCTTTACCAACAAGTCTAGGCTAGCTGCTACCTCCTGTTCACTGGGTCCAATCAACATAACATCATCAATATAGTGGACCAGTGTGATATTTTGTGGAAGAGTCAGGCGATCAAGATCCCTTCTAACTAAGTTATGGCACAACGCTGGAGAGTTAACATACCCCTGAGGTAAGACAGTAAAGGTATACTGTTGGCCTTGCCAGCTGAAAGCAAATTGCTTCTGGTGGTCCTTATGAACCGGTATTGAGAAAAAAGCATTGGCCAGATCAATAGCTGCATACCAGGTACCAGGAGACATATTAATCTGCTCGAGTAAGGACACCACATCTGGTACAGCGGCTGCAATTGGTGTCACTACTTGGTTGAGTTTTCGATAGTCAACTGTCATTCTCCATGATCCATCTGTCTTTTGCACAGGCCAAATTGGAGAGTTAAATGGAGATGTGGTAGGAATCACCACCCCTGCATCTTTCAAATCCTTGATAGTGGCATTAATCTCTGCAATCCCTCCAGGGATACGATACTGTTTTTGGTTCACTATTTTCCCTGGTAGAGGCAACACCAATGGTTTCCATTTGGCCTTTCCAACCATAATAGCCCTCACTCCACAGATCAGGGAACCAATGTGGGGATTCTGCCAATTTCTAATTATATCTATCCCAATTATACATTCTGGGACTGGGGAAATAACTACGGGATGCGTTCTGGGACCCACTGGGCCCACCGTGAGTCGGACTTCAGCCAAAACTCCATTTATCACCTGACCTCCATAGGCCCCTACTTTAACCGGAGGGCCACAATGCTTTTTAGGGTCTCCTGGGATCAGTGTCAACTCAGAACCAGTATCCAATAGGCCTCGAAAAGTCTGATTATTTCCTTTTCCCCAGTGTACAGTTACCCTAGTAAAAGGCCTCAGGTCCCTCTGGGGAAGGACAGGAGGAAGGCAAACAGCATAACTCTTTGGTATTGTGACAAGGTCCTTCCTCACTGGAACCCGGCCACCCCTTCATTCAAGGGGTTCTGGGTCTGTGAACTGTCTCAAGTCTGGAAACCGGTCAACTGGGCGGGATTCGCTACTCCTAAAATCAAATGTTGACTTCCTGTCATTCGTTCTAGAGCTTTTCTGCTTATACAGATCAAATAAAAACTTAGTAGGCTTCTTATGTATTTGGTTCCTGGGAACACCATGATTAATTAGCCAGTTCCAAAGATCATTTCGGGTCATGCCATTATAGGTATTGTTTTGCCTTTGCCACCCATTATGATAATTACTGTAACTACGCTCATCTGGCCTTCTGCGATTCAGTGCTGCCACCTGACGCCTACCCTGAGGTCCTGTTAGACCTACTACGTGTACATTTAATTTATGCAAACGAGCCACAACTTCTCTAACTGTAAGATCTGGCATAAGAAATAGAGCAAAAACAAAGCTCTTCAAATGTTCTGGTGTCTCTCTCAGTACTTTCCATCTTATAAATTCAGTGAGTGGCATGTCCTCTGGGTCCTCATATTGTGGAGAATGTGGTTTTACACTTCGAATCCACTCGAGCATGCCCATCTGCCTGACCCTCACAATCCCTTCATCAATACTAAGCCAAGGAATATCAGGCATCTCTAACTCGCTGTTAGTAGGCCATGTTTTAATAAATACATCAGCCAACCATTCAAATAAACTTTTAACACCTTTTTTAACTGCTCGAGCTTCCATGTTAAACCTAGAATCTCTACTCAGTGGGCTCATATCGATAAACTCAGTATGATCCAATTTTATATTCCTTCCACCATTATCCCACACCCTTAAAATCCATTCCCACACATATTCCTTAGGCTTCTGCCGGAATGAATCAGCAAACTCATTAATTTCTTTAGTAGTATATCGCACCTCCTCGTGGACCACACTTTCTATCTCACCTTGAGGGGCTTGCTTAGACTTCAATCTGGTTATAGGTCTAGAGGCAACAATTGTTGGGCCCTGAGGGACATCAGCTCCCACTGGGAGGGGGGGATTAGTTTCCTCAGGCAAGGGTGGGGAGGAGGGATCTGCAGGGTGTGGATTCTCTGCTGAGGGTGGGGAGATTAATTCCTCAGATAAAGAAAATCCCTCAGAATCCGAGGGTTCAAAATCCTCATCATCATGGTTCTCCCACACATCTCCATCCCAAGTTTCAGGGTTCCACCCTTTCCCCACCAGTGCTCTCACTTTAACTGCTGACACTCTTCGTGGCTGGGAATTAAATTTGCGTTGTAAATCAGCCAAACGTATAATAAGGGCTCCAGCTTGATTTTCTGCCACTTTAGCTCTTTGGCTGCTGGAGAGAAGATGCTCTTCCAGAGCACACTTGGAAACTTTTAAACTGTTGTTTCGAATCTGGAGCTGGTCATTTTTATCACTGAGCTCCTTATTTTCCTCTATCATTTTATCCAGAGATGCTAGGAGCAACCAGGCAACATCATTATTTTCCTTATTTTTCTGCAATTTCTCAAACATTTTATATATAGAGTCACTAAATTCCTTGCTTCTCACAAGAGGCAAATTAGGTGAGTCAAATGGATCTATCTTCATAATTACATCAAATAGTCTGCACCAGGGATTATCATTCCTCTTCATGCCACCAGGAGAGCCTTCAGTAACTC
Organism: Rhizomys pruinosus; assembly: GCA_009823505.1. Lineage (NCBI taxonomy): Eukaryota > Metazoa > Chordata > Mammalia > Rodentia > Spalacidae > Rhizomys > Rhizomys pruinosus. Next base: position 2,714,915 of record VZQC01002242.1, on the reverse strand, counting down.
GAGGCTTCATTGGGTTGGAGAGCTGGCTCCAGAGATTACCAAGCCCACTAAAGAAATTCATCCTTTCAATTCTGTTTCTCTAGAACCACTTCTGGTACCAAAATCTGTATTAGTCAGGGTTCTCTAAAGAAACAGAAGCAACAGGATGAATATATAGCTATATGCATTTATTGATTTGCTCACGTGACAGAGCTCAAGTAGTCCAACAGTAGCTGTACCACACTGGAGAGGCTGAGAATCCAGGGAACTGCTCAGTCCGCAAGGCTGGATGTCTCAGTAGTCCCAATCCGGTGCTGAAGGCCCAATGGATTCCAGGAGATCTGCCGGTCTCAGTACACGCTGGGATCCGAAGGGTTGATCACAGCAACAAGACAAACTCACCAGTGAGAGAGGCAAGCCACAGGAAAAAAGGGACCAGCTCCATCTGCCATGGCCTTTAATACTGCCTGTAGGCAGAAGGTAACACTCACATTTGGGGTAGGCCATCTCGGTTGACGTGATCCAATCGGAAGATCCTTTTTCTCTTATTTGTTCTGTAGTCCAGTCAAGTTGACACCCAGGATTAACCATCACACATATCTAAGTGTAATTTTCTGTAGACTTGGTAGTGACCAATAGAAATGTGTGATTCTGATGTGATGGACTTTGTGTCCGCAGGAGAAAATCAGGATGGGTGACTAGGGATCTTAGCTCTTCTCTCACCCTGTGCTTCTAGCCATAGCTTCTTAAGAAGCTAGTTATCACCAGATGACTGTGGTGTACAAGGGGCTGAAGTCACTGAGACCCTTAGGAGAGGGTACAAGATGCCATCTACTTCAGAGGCATGGGTCTGCAAGGGGCTTATGGGATGGGGGAGCTTTAAAATGGCCCTTTTTAAGGGTTCAGTTCTCCCTGAACTGCAGAAAGGAATCTGCAGAAAGGGTATTTTGAGTGTTTTCTAATCAGTATTTGGAGTAGGGGATGAAGATCAGGAAATGAAACGTGTAGGTTTCAGACCGCTGGGTCAAGAGGGAACTGTCAGCCAGCTTTTCTCTGAAGAGCCACTGTGCTGACTGCAGCAGGACGCCTCCATTACTGACCTTCCAGCAAGCAGCCTGAGCCCAAGTGAGCTCACAAAGAAAGGAGCTGCCAGTCTGAGAGACATAGCTCCCAGGCCAGCCTGGCTCAACAAACCCCAGAGGGAGCTGCAGGGCAGAGACCAGTGGGCCCCTGGGTCAAGTGTCCTAGTTCTGGTAGTTACCAAAGAAGAGTCTTAAACAAGCATGCAGAGGAGGCACACATGCAGAAGAGCTCAGCAGTAAAGGCTGGGCAGCAGTCCCGGCCTAAAAGCCTCTCAGGAGAGGCCATGACTTTAATATTCTGCACTCTTTTCTTGACCATACCCACGACAATAACCTGTTGTAGTCTGTTTGAGGCAAACGAAATTTATAAAGAAAACAAATTTATTAGGAATAAACGTAGCCAAGGAGGTGAAAGATCTCTACTGCTCACACTTTGTTGTTGTTTTGTTTTGTTTTGTTTTGATTTAGAGACAGGGTCTCACTATGTATCTTTGGCTGGCCTCGAACTTGCTTCTAACATGTGGCAATCTTCCTGCCTCTGCCTCCTCAATGCTAGATCACATGTATGACCACCATGCCCAGCCTACCGTGAAGAGAGAAGTTGAAGATGACACTAACTAGAAGGGAAAGACCTCCCCTCTTGTGCTTCTAGATTGATAAATTAATATTGTGACAGCTATATCTCCAAAATAAATCAACAGATTCAATGTAATTTGTACCATAATTCCAATGACATTCTTCACAGAAATGAAAAAAAAAAATCCTAGCATTCATATGGAAGCTCAAAAGAACCTGCTAGCGGAAGCGGTTCTGAGCAAAAAGCCCATGTTAGAGGTCATAATACCTGACTTCAAAGACATGATACCAAAACTAGCATGATACACAAAAAACAGACATGAAAACCGATAGACAGAATAGAGGACCTAGAAGTAACTGCATGTTCCTGACGGCCTCCAGACTTTTTGTAAAGATGCTGTGATGGTTAATACTGATTGTTAACTTGACAGGATCTAGAATCACTTAGGAAATAAATCTCTGGGCATGAGTCTGAGGGAGTTTCTAGATTGGATTAAGTGAGGTGGGAAAGCCTGGCCTAAACATGGACAGCATTTATGGGTTAGTTCTTGAACTGAATGAACAGGAGAAGCTGAGCTGAGCACTAGCATCCATCACACTCCTGTTACCATGCCTTCCCTATTGTGATGGATTAAACCTTCAAACAGTGCAACAAAATGAGCCCTGCCTTTTGTTACGTATTTTGTCACAGCAATAAGAACAGTAACTAATATAGAAAATTGGTACCAGGAGTGGAGCCATTGCTACAATAAAGTGGACCATGCGTTTCTTAGAACTTTGGAACTGCTTTGTGGGGAAAATATGGGAAAGTTTGGAACTTTGGACTAGAAAACCTCAGCATGTTGTAAGCAGAGTATCATGGTCCATTCTGGTGGTTGTTTAGAAGATCAAATGGAACATGCCAAAAGGAACCAGGACAATGGAGGCTAGTTGGTTCAAAGGTTCAATGGTTCAAAGGGGAATCAGAAGTCTATTAAGAACTGTAGAAGCCATTCATGCCATATACCTGACTGCATTCTGCCCTGCCCTGAGAACCGGGGTGAGGCTGAATTCAAAAGTAATGAATTATTTGTTTAGCAGAGGAAGTCTCAAGACAGGAGACCATTCAGGCTATGGTAAGGTTACTGCTTAATTCAGGATTACAATGAGAATGAAGGACAAATAGAACAGAAAGATGTGCCATTTGGTGGGAATGGAGGGAGTTAAAACAAGGTGGGAAAACAGCTGTAATTGTTAAAGAGATTAGCTTTGTTAAAAAGAAGTGGCCTTTTGCACTAGGAAAATAGCAAAGGTGTCCTGAGGGCAAGATCTCATCCATCAAAGGCTCCAACTTGTATTATTTGAAATAACTTTGTATTATTTGAAAGGAGAAAGGCTGTAATGAGAATGCCACTGAAGGGTTTTGTGCTGGAAAGTAAGCACCTAGGAAAGGGTTTTCTTAGGATCCACCTCGAAGGCAAAAAGGGCTACTGCTGTGGTTCAGGGTGGGAGGCAGGCTACATCTTGAGCTGGCAACAGAGCAGAAGCTACTGAATCATCTATGTGGTACCAATTTGATTGTATAAAGTAAGAGTAAGGGGGCTGAGAGGCTTGTGTCAGGGGTCTAGAAGGCTACTGAGGCTAGGCAATGTGTGGTAGGGTCAAATTCATGCAAGAAGGCCCGGGAGGGATCATTGCACAAAATTGTGGGCATGACGTGGAAATGGCCCAAGAAAGAGAAGCTAACATACTATAGGCAGCGGATCTGGGGGTGGGGGGCAGAGCTACCCAAGCCCTTTGTAGCCCAGATTATTCCATCAGGATCCCCACGTGCTGTACATGGAGCTCCAGGACTTGGTGTTTATCCTGATGGATTTTAGTCTTGCTTTCGTTTGATTTTTCCTTACCATGCCCCCATTCCTTCCTCTGGAGGAGGAATGTTTGCTTTACAACATTATATGTTAAAAGCGTGTGACTTGTTTTTTTCATACTATAGGGGCTCACAGTTGAAAGATTGCTGGCATCTGAGGAGAGGCTCTCCACTTAAATTTTTGAACTGGATTAGGACTTCTAAGGACTATACAGACTTTTGAAGTTGGACTGAATGCATTTTACACTGAAATGCCATGAGTCTATGGAGACGTGGGGTGGAAGTCTATGCCTTAAAAGTGGCATGTTTGAGTGTCAAGTTGACAAGGGGTAGATTTAGGACGGTTTGTGTTGATTGTCAATGTGACGATATCTAGAATAATTTAGAAGAAATATCTCTGGGCATGTCAGTAAGGGAGTTTCTATACTGGATTAAATGCAAGTGAGAACACCCGCCCCAAATGTATACAGTACCACTATAGGGGCTGGGAGTCTGAACACAGCATTCATGTGTCTGCTTTCTAACTGCATTTGCAGTGACACAGCTGCCTCGCGGTCCTGTGGTTATGCTTTGACTGCCACGAAGGACTATAAACTATCAGCCAAAGTAAACTTTCCTTAAGTTGCGTTTGTCAGATATTTTTGTCACAGCAATGTGAAAAGTAACTTGTACAGGTGCCGAAAACAGACCTTGGAGAAGACATCCTCTCCAGCCAGTGATTCTGGGAAAGCTGGATAGCCACATGTAGAAGAATGAAGCCCCTTCTCACTCTGCACAAAAGTCAATATAAAATGAATCACAGCTCATAATGTAATACCAGAAACTCTGAAATTACTAGAGGAAAGCATACATAAAATACTTCAAGATCTGGGCATAGGTTACCATCTCTCTGAAAGCGATTTCAATAACCTAGAAAATTATGCTACCTGTAGGAAGCTTCCTTTGCCATGAGCAGGTACAGCGCGGTCCTGCTAAGGGAAGAGGAGCACAGGGCCCCCTCAGTGCAGAGGTCAGTGGGTCACTTCTGTAACAGGACCTGAGAGCTCCTTCCAGCTCAGGTCCTTAGCCTGAGACAACGGAACGTTTCCCACCTTGGCCATGCTTTTCCCACCTGCCCAAAGACCGCTGGCCCCTGGACAGGAATTTCAGGCTGATGGCTGATTGCCTATCTTCAGCCTATACCCACTCACACTTAACTTCACAGCTGGTGACCTGATAGGTCTCCTTCCTGCCCCTCTTCACCCACACCAGCTATCCAGGTTGGTGGTCTAAAGGACTGCTGTCCAACCCACTGGTCACTCAAACGAAATTCAGGCCTGCTTCGGCCTGTATGCACGCAAAAATAATGGCCAGGAATTCTGTAATGATGGTTACGGAGAATTTGATTTATTGCCTGCTACAGCTTGCTTTTATAAGCAAAATGACATCAGTTCCGAGAGCCAATCACAGACACTCAGTTCCGCGCCACTGTATACTGCTGCTCCGCCTAGCATCATGTGCCTGGGCTACATTGCTTGCTCCTTCTTGGGGTAGGGTCAGAGAAATCCCATGACTCCCACATGGTGCCCTGAGGGGTGCTAGCTGAGAACTTGCCCCCAATTCAAACTGGATCTTCCTACAGCTACCAACTGGTGAATGGGATTTCATGAGATGAAAAGCTTGTACACAAGGAAAAAATAAGTGAAGAAGTGAACTAAAGAAAGGGAGAAAATCTTTTCCAGGTATTCATCTGACAAGGATTACTATCTAGCTAGAATATTAAAAAAAACTTCAAAAACTTAAACACAGTAAGAGCAATTAATTAAATAAAATAAGTGGACTAAAGGATTGAACTGTTCTCAAAGTATAAAGGACAAATAAATATATGAAAAATGCTCATTATCTTTAGCTATAAAGGAAATGCAAACCAGAGCTATGCCAAGATTCCATCTCACTCCAGTCAAAATGGTTAGCAAAAGTGTATACACTTAGACACTGCTGGAGGGAATGTATGTTTGTGCATTGATCATGGAAATCAGTATGGATATTCCCAGAAGTACACCTGGAGGAATCAAAATCAACTACTGCAAAGATGCCAGCAGATCTGTGTTCAACGCCGTGCTACTCACCATAGCCCTGTTATGGCGCCAGCCTAGTGGCCATCAGTAGATGAATGGATAAGAAAGTGGTAGCCATACACCACCAAGCCATAAAGAACAAAATCATATCACTTTCAGGAAAATGGATAGATCTGGAGAGCATCAAACCTGGAGAGCATCATACCAAGGGAAATGAGCCACACTCAGAAAGAGAAATAGTGCATGCTTTCTCTCATGTGCAGAATCTAGATTAGAATTTAAGACCTGAACGTTCTTGAAGCCAAGTGTGGTGACTCTCACTTATGCTTCCAGCACTTAAGAGGCTGAAGCAGGTCTGGTTTGAGTTCTAGGACAATCTGGGAGAGGCTATCTAGTGGTGTTACTATACCAACATAATAGTTGCCTGAACAAAAAGCCTGACTCTTAAATTCAGTTTTAGGGCTAGAACTTGGAAGACACATGTTCCTCTAGATGTCCCATGAAACCCTCTATCTCCTGGAACTGTGGATAGGCCTGTCTCTGGAACTCTGTCCTTGAGTCAGACCCCACCCATAATTTTATTTAAAATTATTTCTCCAGCTTCACTTGGGGAAGTCTAAGTTTGGCTTTACCCTAAACTTAACAGACCTTGCCTAGAATATCTCATCCACCAGAGAGAGGTCAGTTCTTCTCAGTCTCCACTGTGTGCGATGGAAATTCATGCACCTCCGTTTAGTGCTTTTATACATTAATTCTCAAGCATGCTCACATTCATTATCATTTTGGGTGGGGTTGCCAAGGAAATAAAATTGGGTGCCCTGGTCACAAAACATAAGAGCACATGGTTTTGGTGGGGTTAATTAAACGTTATTGGTCAAATTATTTCTATTTATAAAAGTTATTCCCACATATCTCCAAAAAAAAGAAGGGGGACTATTTAGAAGGGGGGTAGTGGGAGTGAGGGTGAGAGCCGCCAAGCAGAGGTCAGAGAGTTCAAATACATCCTACACATGATGGTGTATGAGTGAAGTCAGAAAGAAACCCATTATTTTGGAGAGAGGGAGAGAGAGAGAGAGAGAGAGAGAGAGAGAGAGAGAGAGAGAGAGAATGGGAGAGGGAAAAGGAAGCTGCTTTTAGCTCACAGTTCTGGAAGTTCCGGCCTTGGTTGAGGCTGCTGGCCTCATCACCACAGAGGCCTGCTTGGAAGGAAGAAACAAGGCACCACATAGGTAGCCAGGGTGGTGGGGGGAGCTTATGTTCTTTATAAGAAACCTTTCATAAGAACTAACCAGGGACCCATGAGAAATACCTTAGTCTCTTCTTAGGACAGAGCCCATTGTGATCCAAGAACCACCCCCTCCACTCCCCAGGCCTACCTGTTAACCATTCTTCCTCTCAACATCAACTGGACACCAAACTTTCCATGTAAAACCATTTCCGAGATACAGAAAATATGAGTAATATATCGTTCCTTTGACTTTTCAATTTCTCAAGAAATTATCAAGAAAGTGCTTTTTTTGTAAGAGAGAAAGGAGGGGCTGAGGAATGTATCATTCCTTTGGCTTTTCAATTTCTCAAGAAATTATCGAGAAAGTGCTTTTTTTTTTTTAAAGAGAGAGGAGGGCTGGAGAGATGGGTCAGCAGTTAAGAGCAACTCTGTTGCTCTTGAACAGGACCCTGGTTCAATTCTCAGAACCCACATGGCGGCTAAACCATCCAGAACTCCAGTTCCAGAGGAATCAATACTTTCTTCTGACTCTGTGGGCATTACATGACATGGGTGCACCTACATACATGCAGGCAATACATTCATATACATAAAATAAAAATAATATATTTTTTAAAAAGAGAGAGAGGATGCCGGACATGGTGGCGCACGCTTTTAATCCTAGCACTTTGAGGCAGGGGCAGGTGGATCTTTGTGAGTTCAAGGCCAGCCTGGTCTACAGAGTGAATTCCAGGACAGCTGGGGCTACAGGGAGATCCTGTCTCGAAAAGACCAAAAAAAAAAAAAAAAAAAAAAGCGAGAGAGGAAATTTTGGTTTGCTGTGGTAATAGTATTTATTCTATAAGATTTAAATTTATACACATGCTAATTTAGGAGAAACTCTTTCAGGGACATACTTTGTAAACACCCTTAAATAAAATGTTAGCATAAAACCATGAGGAGTACATTGGACATCTATTCTTTTTAAAAATACAGCCCTGTGTCTTAATTTTTTTCCCTTTTGGTGAAGGTAATGTGCCCAAGAAGATGGGATAAGAGTCAAAATGTTGAGTTCCACCCAATTGTCTCAGGGGCTGTGTGACACATGACAAGTTACCCAAGTTTTCTAATTGAATTTCTTTATCTTTTTAATACTATGTTAATTTTGCTGCAGAGGAATATTGTAATAATCATTGATTGCAAGGTTGTGTTTTATTCCAAAATTTAACATGTGCACTACTTCCAGGCACGCTGCCAAGATGCTGCCTCTGAGCATTTCTGAACAGTTTTGCGGCTGCTGGGCTAAGGCTCTCATGTTGGAAGCAACTCCCAGCGCCCAGTAAGGAGGTCATGAAGGATGCTTGTTCATAGTTTGACAGTAAGGAGGGCTGGATGGTTGCCACTCATCACAGTAATGGAACTGAATCCATTAGGTAAATTAAATTGGAGAGCAACTTCAGACTTAAAACAGTGCTCCAACTTCACAGGGTGCTTCCTGAGCACCCTCATACCCACGGTATGGTGTGGCATAGAGTGGTTTTCTGTGAGATCCATATGAGACATGGTATGTATCCCACTTCTGAGGAAGCAGAATCAGCATCCCTTATGTGGGTTCCCTTGTAGCCGTGTGCATAGCACATGTGATGATGGTAACCCACTAGTGCTTTTCGTCCTGCTTCTCCCTGATCAGGGGTGGTTAGGTGGAGATCTCTGATTGGAAATTCTCCTTGGCCCTTTAATTTCTTTCCCTTTCCTTCCTGCCCTACTTATTATCCCTGAGGCCCCAATTGCCCTGGAGCTCCCACGAGGGTCTGCAGGGGCTCCAGGCCAAGGTAGCTGTATAGCCCCAGCCTATCTGTACTGTTGGGTTCCAGTGCTTTGCTAGCTGATTGGTGCATTAGTTTCTGGGGATGGTTATAATACCGAGTTTCCACATCCTGCTGAACACAGAGCACAGAGCACAGAGTTTCACTCTGTCTCTCTGTTCAGGAGGCCAGAAGTCAGAAATTAAGCAGTTGGCAGGGTTGGCCCCTTCTGGACGTTGCATTTTAAGCTCTTCTATCTATCGTCTGGTGGTCAGCAGCAATTTTTGGCATTTGTTGGCTTGCTGATACAACTTTCACCTTTATACACCCTTCTGTCCCATGTCCTTCTTTGTCTCTCACAATGAGACTCTGGTTGGATTAAGGGCCGCTCTAAACCAATGAGATTTCATCTCAATCTTTACTTGAATTACATCTACAAGAATGTCTGTTCAGACAGGAGCACATTCTGAGGTTCCACGTAGGTACAAAGTGAAGGGGAGCACTCGTCATCTCAGTTTGGAAGAACTTTCTGGTAGAAGCAGGGAAACCCAGCAGAGAAGGAGATGAACTTGTCCACAGTGGGCAGAGGGAGCTGCCCAGAGATTCGTGGGCTGCATGGGGTCCCAGGCGGGCTACTGGGCGGTGGAGCGTGGGGTACAGCGCCTGATGGAGGGCAGAGGGCAACAGCAACAGTATGAGCAGGTACTTGTCAGGCTTCATACTGATAAGTGAGGGAGGCTGGGGTTGGCTGGACACACCACCAGACTGCTGAGAAGTTGATTTGACATTTGAAAAATAAAAACTGAGATGGTTGAGTGATCAGATATTTCTAATATTTCTTAAACTACAGGAGGATTCACCGGCATGGTCGGGTAGGGTGTAGAGCTGGGAAGAGCTGTGCAGTAAGACCTTGGAGATGGGAGACTGAGAGGGACAGGGCTTCTCAGGGGAGAGATGGTGCGTGTGGTAGTGCGGGCAGCCGGGATTGACACAGCTGTGGTAAAGAGGAAGCAGAGGCAGGTAGTGGGAGGAGAGGGCCGGACCCGAGTGCTGCCGATGGAGCCAGCCTGGAGATGACTGAAGGTGGACGGCAGGCGTTGTGCCCCACTGTAGGTCATAAAAGCGACACGATCGGGGCTGGAGAGATGGCCTAGCGGTTAAGAGAGCGCTGACTGATCTTGCAGAGAACCCAGGTTCGATCCCCAGCACCCACATGGCCGCTGAGAACCGTCTGTAACTCCAATTCCAGGAGAACTCCAGTTCCAGGGGAATCCGACACCCTCTTCTGACCTCCGCGGCATTGCACGACACGGGTGCACAGACCTACATGCAGACAGTACATTCATACGTGTAAATAAATAAATAATTTAAAAAAAAAAAAGCTAAAAAAAGTGACACAATCTTGCTCATCACAGATTTATTTATTTGTTTATTTATTTATTTATTTTGAGAACAGGTCTCACTGGGTAGTCCAGCCTTGTCTTGAACTTTCAATCTTCCTACCTCAGCCTCCCAAGTCCTAGGGATAAGAGGTATAAACTATGCCACTTCTTACCTTTCATTTTAATTTTTGTTTTACTTTTTGTTTGGTGGCCCCAGCTGGCCTGGAACTCACTATGTAGACCAGGCTGGGCTTGATCTTACAGAAAACTGCCTGCCTCTGCCTCTGCCTTTACCTCTGCCTCTGCCCCTCTGCCCCTCTGCCCCTCTGCCTCTGCCTCTGCCTCTGCCTCTGCCTCTGCCTCCTGAGTGCTGAGATTTATTTACCCGGCTCCATTTGTTTTTTCAGACAAAGCATATGTAGCTCTGGCTGGCCTGGAACTCCATGCTGGCCTTGAACTCACAGAGCTCTAACTGCCTCATCTTCCCAGTTGCTGAGATTATAGGCATGCACCACCATGCTTATCTTTTGTTTTGTTTTGTTTTGTTTTTTTTAAATGTGATAATCCACTGCTGGTGGGAATGTAAACTTGTAAACTTGTACAACCACTATGGAATGCAGTATGGAGAGCCCTTAAAAGACTCAAAATGAGTCTACCCCCTGACTCAGTCATACCACTTCTGGGTATATACCCACAAGACTCATCCTACCACAGAGATACATGCACAGCCATGTTTATTGCAGCTCTCTTCACAGCAGCAAAGAGCTGGAACCCAACCCAAGTGTCCCTCAACCAACAAGTAGAGAGAGAAAATGTGGTATATCTACACAACGGAGTTCTATGCAGTGGTAAAGAAAGATGACATTATGAAATTTGCAGATAAATGGATGGAACTAGAAGTTATTATGTTAAATGAAATAACACAGTCCCAGAAAAACAAATGATGAATGGTATCCCTCATTTGTGGATGCTAGCACCAAATACCTAGTAGTAAGGCAAGCTGAGCAATGTTAATGTTATATTCCTCGTTATCCGAAAGCAACTGTACTCTTATAATGTGAATCCCTTGACAGGTTCTAGAATTACCCTACCATTTATTTTCTGACTTTGGAATTTTGGTATATGGGTGGAGGGTATGAATGCATATTTTAGAGTAATATAAACTCAGAAGGGAAAAATGTGAATCCTGAAATATGATTTGGAAATAACATACAGTTTGTTTTCAGATGACATAATTTTAGTATACATATATACATATGTATGCATGTATACATATATATGTATACATATATGCATATATTGAAAGCAATACAAGTTGGAAGGAACAACAACAACAACAAAAGAACTGGGACAAAAAAAATGACTGAAACAGTGAAGTTCTCCCCAAAACAATAATTCTCTGATTTGAAAAACTTTGGAAAGAGTCAGAAAAAGATGCAAGACATGTATGGCAGAATGCATGAACTCAGGTGGGGTGGGGGGCATGGAAAGGGAAATGAGTCTTTAAAAATGTGGTAAAATATGTATAACATATAGTTTACCATTATAGGCACTTTAAGTTGCATTAAGTCCATTCATGGTCTTTACTTTTTCACTGTGTGAGGGGATGGAGGACAAGGATGGTGGGGAGCAGAGTGGCCTCCGTAGAAGCTCGGGTTCTTTGTATATGATTCCCTAGTGTTTAAATCTGTGGGTCTCCTCCTGTATATGCTGAATTATGATGCCTAAAACAATGCAGATGCTGTGTACGTTGCTGCACTGTTGCTCATGGAATAAACCACAGGGAAAGGAGTCTCGGTGTGTGTTCAGTACAGACGCGATTTTTTTGTCAAATATTTTCAGTCCCGGTCTGTTTACTGGAAGGGACTCCTACACTTATTGTTGGTGATAGAATCCCAGGGGGTGGCGGGGTGTGGGATCAGAGAGAAGATGCTGGCTCTTCTCCAGCATGTAAGAAAAGGAACTACACAAAAGGGGCCGTCCTGGTGCTCTGCTAGCAGAGCGGCCGTTGTTCAGTGACAAATGAGTGCGATTTCTGTGTTCTCACCTCAGGATGTCGCCTCACCAGTGCCACTCTGAAACCCAGATGTGGCTGTTGCTGCTCTCGGTCCCCGATTCTGAGATAGCCGATTTCTTTATTATGTACTGCAATGAAAAACCACAGTAAAGTGAACTAACTCGTTCTACAGATGCAAGCTTTCTTAAATGAAGATGGCATACTGACATTAAAAAGTATCTGCTACGTATCCGAAGTTCAAACCCAAATGAATGTCCTGTCCTTTTATTTGGCCCTATGTTCTGATGAGCCTTTGATATCTGGGCTAATTAAATCCAGAACCTGAGCTAACGCTGAGGAGCCGTGATGGGGTCTCTTTCCACCATAGCTTCACAAGCATGTGGCTGGCCTACCCCTCGCTCAGCTCTGCCCCACCACGAGCACTGCCCGACATGGTCTCTACGTGGCCTGGCGCACCTAGCATCCAAGGGAAGCCTCTTCTCCCCCTTACAGCTGTGCCCTAGGGTCTGGCTTTATTTTACAATGATGTGGGCAATGACTGTTAGATGAAAAGCTGGCTGCCCCTAGAGACAGGCACCTCTCTCCATGTCCTGTCTAGACCCAGGTGAGGCTGTGACCTCTGAGAACTACAGTGCTAGGGAGCTACAGTGGTCTCCGTGAAGTCCGCTGGGAAATCGTGAGTGCCTTGCTCTCTGGATTCTGCTCCTAGGCAGAAATGCCTGTGGGTTCTCACTGCAAAAAGAAAACAACAAGCAAAAATGCATCCAGGATTAAAACCACCATCTCCAAAGCACATCATTAAAGCAAGCTGTGACCTACATATTTGTTGTATGCTTAAGGGTTTTTCAAGCTATTGAAAAGAATGGAAAAAGTGAAACAGCAAAAAGAAAAAAGAAGGGAAAAGGGATGCTGTTAGGTGGTTCTCTGGGGATGTGTTGCAATTTTTTTTAGATTCAAAATGTAAGCTTTGATGCGGAGGGCAAACTGCATACCTGGACTAGAGCCATCATTGAAATGGGATGTGGAAGTCCGATGGGTGGCTGGGGTAGGGTGAGGGCGTCTGCAGCAGAGATGAGCAAGACAAGCCGTGGGTAACATGACTGTGGGAAACGTGATGTTAAAGTTTGTAAAAAGGGCACTACTGCTGCATACGGGCCTTGGTTGGTATGAAAGAGAAAATGGCTGCCTTCTGAGATGACTTTACATAGAGCCTCAAAGAGCTGGCCACAGAGTCCTGAGGCCTTAGTAAGGAGTGCTCAGGGCCCACACAGGTGCTCTCTAGCTCTGTACCTCAGTCGCTTTATGACTAGAGGAACCTCTCATCACCTTTCTATACCTCAGGGAGTCTCAATCTTAACGATTGATGTTTTACTAGCTTTAAAAGTGGCAGCAAAGATGGGCTTCCACTAGACTGTAAGTCCTTGTCTCTCCTTCTGACTCAAAGAATGAGAATGTCTGGGTCCTTAGGCTATATTATCCCTGAGAAAGAACAGAGTAAAACCGGTCATTCTTGCTGACTTCTGTCAACAGACTGGCAATTACAGAGGCTGTCACTAGATGGAGCCATGAATCACAGGAACCTGAACAGCAGCCTAGTCCTCTTGCCTGTCAGGGATGTTTACCTACCCTCCCAGTTAGTCAGTGATGCTTATTTTTCTGTGAACATATTGATGTTGACATTTATATAAACCACTAATAATACTTAATGACTTATTTGAAGAACTGTTTCTTGAGTCAGGCATGGTAGCATGACATGTGCCTGTAATTTCAGAATTTGGAAGACAGAGGCAGGAAGATCACAAGTTTGATTATGGCCTGGCTACCCAACAAGACTCAAAACAAACAATAACAACAACAACAACAACAACAACAAACCCATGTTCATATTTTTAGAATAAGAGTTAAAGAATTTGTAGGCTGAATCAAGGGAGTATCTAGGGACCATGTATTGCTAATTCTGACTTTCCATACTTAAAAAAGGACATATTTATTCTTCAGTTGTAAAGTTTTCTTCATTAAAGCAGCTACTGTCTGTCAGATGCTCCCTTCCAGTTGTTTGCAGCTTCTGCAGAGCCCTTCCTCTATCTCTGAATACCCTTTCCCTTTCTCTGAGAGGGAAATTGAATTCTGTCAGCCAAAGAACTTCATCTTAGGATGCAGAAAGAACAGTTGCTAGACAAGGTGTACAGAAAATCATTCTCAAGTCCACACACCCACAATTCTAGCACATGATGACCTCCTTCCAGTCGGGAGGCAACCATCTCCATATTTCTTTCTCCCTTTGATATGTAAATACATTTAAGTGAGCAGGCTTGGCTGTTTATGGCCTGGACTCTGTGGTCGGACACACCTGAGTGATCATTCCTCACCGTTATCTCTCCTGTTCTCTAAGCCTCACGTAGAGATTAAATTATTAACTTTCCTAAGGTTGTAATGATCAAAATGGATTATGCTCATGGCAGATTTAGTTTATATTAAATATGACTTTTTAGTTTATTTCCTTATACAACATATAGGAGTTTTTTTTGTTTTTTTTTTTTTTTGGTCTTTTCAAGACAGGGTTTCCCTGTAGCCCCAGCTGTCCTGGAACTCTCTCTGTAGACCAGGCTGGCCTTGAACTCACAAAGATCCGCCTGCCATACAGGAGGTTTTTTTGTTTGTTTGTTTGTTTTTTTAATTTTAATTTTTATTTATTTCTGTATGTGTATGAATGTACTGTCTGCATGCAAGTTTGTGCACCCGTGTCGTGCAATGCTGCGGAGGTCAGAAGAGGGTGTCGGATTCCCCTGGAACTGGAATTCTCCTGGAATTGGAGTTTCAGACGGTTCTCGGCTGCCATGTGGGTGCTGGGGATCAAACCCGGGTCCTCTGTAAGAGCGGTCGGTCGGCGTCTTAACCGCTAGGCCATCTCTCCAGCCCCTATACAGGAGTTTTATAAAAATATTACCTTCAGGGCTGGAGAGATGGCTCAGTGGTTAAGAGCACTTACAGAAGTTAAGAGTTCTTACAGAAGACTCGGTTCAAATCCCAGCACCCACATGGCAGCTAACAATTGTCTGTAACTCCATTTCCAGGGGATCTAACACCCTCTTCTGTCCTCCTCAGGCATTGCACAACATGGGTGCACTTAAACATATGCAGCCATAACACTCATACACATGAAATAAAAAATAAAGAAAAAAATCTTTAAAAAGAATTAAAAAAAAACCTTACCTTCCAAAAGTAGTCAATGCCAAAAAAGTGCTTGACCTAAGGTAAAAGAAGGAAGCTCAGGGAAATGGACCCCAGGGTTTATGAAGCATGACACTTAAGCTAATGAGTCGCTTAGACTCAGCTACACCTTTATTGCTATGCACCTTAATAGCTGAAATGAAAAAAGAATCATGCTCACTTGGGTAATTCCTATGGACTACCAAGAAAACCTTTACTTCTTCACCAAAGCATAATTGTTCTTGATTTTCAATTTTTATTTATTTTCTTAAAAAAAAATTTTTTTTTTGTCTTTCCAAGTGTGCTGGATAGCTTTAGTGTCAACTTGACACACCTGGGTTGAGGGAGCCTCAATTGGGGAATTGGCTCCATTGGATTGGCCTGTGGCCACATCTGTGGAGTATTGTCTTGATGGTTGAGCAGTGTGGGAGGGCCCAGCCCACAATGAGTGGTGCCACCCTGGGCAGGTTGTTGTGTACCGTATAAGAAGGCAGGCTGGGCATGAGCCAGGGGAGCAAGCCAGTGAACAGCATTCCTCCATGGCCTGTGCTTCAGCTCCTGCCTCCAGGTTCCTGCCCTGAGTTCCTGCCTTGGGCTCCCTAAGTGATGAACTGTGACCCAGGAGATGTAAGCTGAATAAACCCTTTCCTCCCCAAGTTGGTGTCGGTCAGAGTGTTTTGTCACAGCAATGGAAGACAAACTAGGACAGAAATTGGTACCAGACGAGTGGGGTATTGCTGTGACAGACCTGACCTTGGTGTTTTGGGGAAGGATTGTGGAGGCGTTTGGAACTTTGGGCTGGGAAGATCATTGAATGCCTAAAGATTGTTGCTGTGGAGCTTGGAGCAGTTTTGCTGAAGGAGTTGTAGAAGATGGAGGCCTGGCTTGTGAAGTTTCTAGTTTCAAAGGAGAGCAGAGATCATCAGGACTGTGTAATCTGTGGGTTCTGGTCAGCTGGGGCTGTGGAGAATCAGCTGTAAGTAACAAGAGACCAGAACCTGAAGTGAAACTTTTGTGGTACTGGGGCAATTGATGCTGGTTAGCTGGGGCTGAAAAATCAGCTGTAAGTAACAAGAGACCAGCATCACTGAGGTGAAATCTTCTGGGGAGAATATCTTCAAGGTCAGCACACAGAAGCTGTGACCCAGAAAGGGCCTGAGCCTCCATCTCGAGCCAGAAGCCGGACTTGGTAACGTGTAAGAGTCTCCTATATGGTTCCGGTGTTGAAATTTGAGGGGGTCACAGAGAGCAGCCGAGGCTTGGCACTGTGAGAGGTCAGGAAAGACCATTGGTGGAAGTGCACCTCGGTTGCAGTGAAGACCCCAGGATTGCAGGGGTCATGGAGAGAAGCTGAGGCTTTGCACCAGGAGAGGTCAGAAGAGACCATTGGTGAAGGTGTTGCCTCAGTTTCAGTGGCGACCCCAGCTTTTTGGAGATGCCGGGACCTTGGGACGACCACCAAGAGTAGCAGCAAGTGTGGAATGGAGTTGGCCTGGGCCTGTGAGATGAGCTGTGTGTGTGCTGTGTATGGCAGAGCAGAAAAGGGGAGCTGCTGAAACCCTTTGGAGCCCAGAAGATTGTGAGTGAGTCCCAGGTGTCCAGCCTTGAGCTACTTTGCTGGACTTGGGTTTTGTTTGAGTGTACCTGATTCTTCCCTTTGAAATAAGACAGTACTTGTTTTGGATTTTACAGCAGCCCACAGTTAAGAGACTTTTAATAGACTGTGAACTTTTAAGTGTTTGGACATTTTAAGGACTGTGGGGCTTTTAAGTTCGTACTGTCTTAGGTTGTGATTAATGTTAACATCATACTTTGGGGATAAGAAATGGAAAGGTGGTGGTTTAATAGTGATGTGTTTTGTGTGTCAAGTTGACAAGGGGTCAATTGTGCTGGATAGCTTTAGTATCAACTTGACACACCTGGGTTGAGGGAGCCTCAATTGGGGAATTGTCTCCATTGGATTGGCCTGTGGCCACATCTGTGGAGTATTGTCTTGATAGTTGAGCAGTGTGGGAGGGCCCAGCCCACAATGAGTAGTGCCACCCTGGGCAGGTTGTTGTGTACCGTATAAGAAGGCAGGCTGGGCATGAGCCAGGGGAGCAAGCCAGTGAACAGCATTCCTCCATGGCCTGTGCTTCAGCTCCTGCCTCCAGGTTCCTGCCCTGAGCTCCTGCCTTGGGCTCCCTGAGTGATGAACTGTGACCCACGAGATGTAAGCTGAATAAACCCTTTCCTCCCCAAGTTGGTGTTGGTCAGAGTGTTTTGTCACAGCAATGGAAGACAGACTAGAACACTGAGACACGGTCTCCCTGTAGCCCCGGCTGTCCTGGAACCCACTCTGTATACCAGGCTGGCCTTGAACTCACAGAGCTCTGCCTGCCTCTGCCTCCCAAGTGCTAGGGGTTTTCAATTTTTAAAATATATCTTTTTAATGTGAGGCATCACATACTAAATGTAACCCCACCCTAGATGAGATGTCGTGGCACTTGTTTAATATAAACCCAGGGTAAAGGAATGCTCAGTGGTGCTCTCCAAAACAGAGAAGACCATGTGCCGGCCAGATCTCAGCTAGTCCATGGTTCATGCCTCCTCTTGAGGGCACGCAGGACCAGGATGGCCATGGCCCATGACTGCACTGTGTGATACAACAGAGGTGGGGTTTGCCCTCTTGAAGGGAAGGGGTTTTTAGACGTAAAAGAAGGGAGGACTCCATGGCAAGCAAGTCTTGTGCATAAAGGTGGCTGACCAGCTGTCTTTATGTGGAAGACCTTGAAGTATCCACCAGATAAAGATGAGACGTGGCCCAGTGCTCTTTAGG
The DNA here is from genome assembly GCA_009823505.1 of Rhizomys pruinosus. Classification (NCBI taxonomy): domain Eukaryota; kingdom Metazoa; phylum Chordata; class Mammalia; order Rodentia; family Spalacidae; genus Rhizomys; species Rhizomys pruinosus. The sequence goes on along the minus strand of VZQC01002242.1, from coordinate 2,696,933 downwards.
TAGTCAGGGTCTTTGGTTATATGCAACAAAAAGAAGCTGACAGTGATCTGATGAAGAAAGCTGACAGGAAGGGCAGGGAATCAGGGAGGCTGCTGAGGACGGCTTCGGAATAGACATCATCCTGGAACTTACTCACGGCTCACTATTAAAGAAACCCTTAGCCAGGCCTGGTGGTGCACACCTGTAATCCCAGCACTCAGAGGCAGGCAGATCTCTATGAGTTCAAGGCCAGGCTGGTCTACGTAATGAGTTCCAGGATAGCTGGGACTATAGGGAGACCCTGTCTCAAAAAGACCAAAAAATAATAATAATAAATAAATGAAAATAAAATAAAAAAGAAATCCTTGTGTGCTGGTTAGCTTTAGTGTCAACTTGACACATCTAGGTTGAGGGAGCCTCAACTGGATAACTGCCCCCATTGGACTGGCCTGTGCCCACGTCTGTGGAGTATTTTCTTGATTGTTGAGTGATATGGGAAGGCCCAGGTCACTGTGGGTGGTGCTACCCCTGTGCAGGCGGTTCTGCAATGAATAAGAAAGCAGGCTGAACATGGGCCAGGCAAGAAAGCCTATATGTAGCATTCCTCCATGGCCTGTGCTTCAGCTCCTGCCTCCAGGTTTCTGCCCTGAGTTCTTACCTTGGGCTCCCTAAGTGATGAACTATGACCAGGGAGATGTAAGATGAACAAACCATTTCCTCCTCAAGTTGGTATTAGTCAGAGTGTTTTGTCACAACGATTGAAGACAAACTAGAACACCTTGGCTCCATGTCCACAAAATAAGAATCTTGTTTCTTTCCCCCATCTCCACTGTAGAGGGTCAAAGTCTTACCAAGTTGGAATGGCCTGGCACTTATCCATGGAGAGCAGGACAAGTGAGCACAGAATTGCCCAAGCAGGCAAGTGGAAAGAAAGCCAGTTCCTACAAGGTCAGCTGACCGTGCATAGTGGAGGTGGACAACCACAAGGCCAAGGGACTTAGCAGGATTGGGATTGCAAGACTAGGGGTAGAAGCTGAGCCTCCTTGTGTCTGAATGTTAGAAGAAAGGAGAAATCTCTTTTACAATAGAAGGTGAAGAACCTGGAGCCTCTAAGCCTCGGGAGAAAGCGGAAGTGGAAGTGAAAGGAGGGAGGTAGAGAGGAGACTGTGCTATGGGACACTTCCTGTGGAAGCCCAGATTTGTAACACATTGAATGCTCCTTAGATAGGGGACAGGGCTGAAGTTGATCTTTCTAAATGAAAATGACAAGGGCTTACTCCATGGGAATGACAAAAATTATGGAATAGCCTCTGACTTTCACAAACTATGCAATAGGCTGGAGTCTAAGCCAGTTACACCCTATTAACTAGGGGGCTCTAGCTGCCGCATGAAGCAATGTAAGGCTGGCAAGGAGTGTAAATGCTTTCCCCGGAAACCGATGACCTTCGCATCTTGAAGGTTCCGTGCTGTTCTGGTGTCCTTATTCAGCAGTATTTGTTGTGGCCATCGCAGATTTATAGTGGCTCATGTTTACTCAGCTCAGTAAATCTTCACTAAATACTGTATTCATTGATGGAGTTAAACTAGTTTCAGAGCTGTGTGATTGTTTCATGTCATAAACAAATGCATTTTCTAAGTGGCGAGAATTTGGTGTGCACAGCTATGTATTCCCGTAGATTGCTGTTGCCATTAGTGGACATCTCCTCTTGACTTCACTGAACATAACGGCATTGACTGAATATAAAGATTTCCATGTAACTTTCATTTATTCACTCAAAGAATACGGATATGCCATTCACCCACAGACATTTGAGCAAAACTCAGTAAAAAAAAAAAAAAAAGTCAAAGATCTACCTAGTCCATTCAGGTTGTTTTAGCATCTTAATTTGCCACTTATACTTCTAGCAACAGACAAGCCCAAGATCAAAATTTTAGAAGATTTCTATCTGGCAAAGGGCACACCTCAAAAAAAAAAAAATTCCTGCTGAATATTCACTTGGTTAAAGGAGCAGACTAACCTCAAGTCGATTTTTTTTTTTTTTAGAAATCATTTTTTAAAGCCAATTTTTATTGAAGCTTTGTGCATTTCATACAAAATTCTAATCAAATCTAGACCCGTGCCTCCTTCTTTGTCCCCCCACCCCACCAGAGCACATGCATTCTGCCAAACATGTTTTTCATCTTTTTTCTCAGTCTCCTTTAAATTTTTTGATGCAGAGATTTGCTGTTTCGAGCAGAGGTTCACCAATTCAGTCAGTTCTTTGACCCAGTCTTTTTGTTGTTGTTTGTTTTTCTTCTTGTTGTTGTTATTGTTGTTCCTTCCAATTTGCATCACTCCAGAATATGCACATATGCATGCCACATATATCATAGGTTTTAGCATCTTTGGCTTATGATTTTTTTCTTTATTAGGCTGAAAGGTATCATGTTTGAAGGCTCCTCCTTGGCAAGCCCAGACCACCATCAGTTCTACCCTTGTGCTCCACACTGGGGTTTTCCCTTCCCGTGTCACCAAATGAGGTCCAGTAAGCACCACGTCCTGTCTTGATCTTCCAGTGTTGGTCTCTGTGACACAGCCTGGGTAGTCTAACAATGGTAGTCTATACTCTGAAGAGGCTGAAACCCCAGTAGTAGCTCAGTCCACAAGTTGGATGTCTCAGCAGTCCCCATCTGGCACTGAAGGTTTGGAGGATTTTTGGAGAGACATGAGTCTTCAGTCGATATTGGAAGGTTGAAAAGCTGTGTCTCAGGTCTTTGAAGGATGGCAGCTCCTTTTGACTTTTCATTTACCAGTTCCATCCACTCGAGGACAAAGTCAGGTGTTGCTAGACTAGGCTTCCCCTTTTTAAAAAATTTTATTTAATTTTTATGTGTATGAATGTACTGTCTGCATGTAGGTTTGTGCACCCATGTTGTGCAGTGCCGCGGAGGTCAGAAGAGGGTGTCGGATTTCCCTGGAACTGGAGTTCTCCTGGAATTGGAGTTACAGACGGTTCTTAGTCACCATGTGGGTGCTGGGGATAGAACCCAGGTCCTCTGCAAGAGCAGTCAGTGCTCTTAACCGCTAGGCCATCTCTCCAGCCCCCTAGGCTTCTCTTTCTGAGGCATGAGCAGACTTTTCTCTTTATAGACTGGACACTGACTGAAGTCCCACTAGTGGATCTCCAAGACCTCCCTGCACAGGAAGACTGGTGACTCACATTTGCAGGAAGTTTCAAGAGATGACCCCATGCATAGTCCCCTGGGACTTAGTTGACCTGAGGGCAAGGAACGAAGTTATCCCTTAAGATCCTTGTCCAAATTGGTATGGGCATTAAGTATGGTCGTTAGGCATCCAGAAAGGCTAAGTCACACCAGTCTAAGATACTTTTAACTACTGTATAATATTTTAGAAAAGGCTTGGACAAAAGCTCAAGCAGCCTTGTGTAAATATAAAATAAATACTGTTGTTAGACATAATGTCATGACAAACTAGTTTTTTCTTCATTCTTTTGATCTTATATTACTCTAAAATATGCATACATACTCTCCACCCATATACCAAAAATTCCTAATTCTGAAAATAAAGGGTAGCTTAGATCTAGAACCTGTTAAGGGAGTCACAATATATAATAACAGCACAGCTGTTTTCAGATCACGAGGAATATAACATCAGTGTTGCTCAGTTTGCCTTACTACTTGGCACTAGCATCCACAGATGAGGGATACCATTTGTCGTTTGTTTTTCTGGGACTGTGTTACTTAACATAGTATCATCTAGTTTCAGCCATTTACCTGCAAAGTTCATGATGTCATCTTTCTTTACCACTGCATAGAACTCCATTGTTTAGATATACCACATTTTCTCTATCCATTCATCAGTTGAGGGGCACTTGGGTTGGTTCCAGCTCTTCGCTGTGCTTCAGGTGGTCCTGGGAAATCCCCCGATCTAAGCTCTGTACACTCCTGAGTCAATTTTAAGAGCACACTGATGTTATTCATGAGGATACTGTGTTCATGACCTTGTCAGTTCCCAAAGAACCAAGCTCTTGTTAGCAACACTAGGATTAGACTTGCACATGAACTTTGGAGTGACACACATACGTGGAATGTATGGCCCCCACTCAGTCTAATACATTTGCATGCACATGCACACATGTACGTACACACTTTAAAGAAGTTGTATAGTTGCATGACCAGGAAGTGGCTGGTCACGCTGAGTTCACAGTCAGGAAGCAGACAGAGTCATGAATGCTGATCTTCAGGCTTTCTCCCATTTCCCCTTTTTATTCAGTCCAGAGTTCTAGCACATAGGATGATACTATCCGTATTCAGGATTAGCTTTCCTTCCTCAGTTAAATCTACCTGGAAGCACCCTCACAGACACACCCAGAGATATGTCTTATGGGTAAGCAAAAATTCAGTGAAATTGACCCTGAAGATTCATCATCACAAGTCAATTTTGTCAACTTGACCCCCAAACACATCAGTTTTATATAACAGTATTCCAGCTCCTGGTCCTTAAAGATTATGGCTATCCCGTAATACAAAATGCATTCAGTCCAACTTCCTGAAAAGTCCTACAAAAATCCCTGGAGTGTTTAATTGCTCCAACTCAGGTCAGAAGGCCAAATTTCTAATATTTAGGCAATCTCAAATTACTGTGAGCTCCTGTAAAATAAAAAACCAAGTTATATATAATATTCCCAACATAAAATAACACAGACTAAACACAACCATGTCAAGAGGAGGAAGGGTGTGATAGCAAGGAAAGATGGAGCAAAGCAAGAACAAAGCATAGCAAGAAAAGCACCAAATTTTACAACTATCTGTCCAGCATCTGGGGCTTATGATGAAATCAGCAGGGACCCAGCAGGCTGGGGTGGCCCCGCCCTTCCCGCTCCACTACCTTGAGTACACAACTGCTCTACACCAGGCCTGCAGCTTTCCTCAGTGTGTGTCCTCTAGTCCTGGCATCTCCACCAACCCAAGGTCTCCATTACAGCTTCAGTGAGCAACTTTGTGACACATTGGCATGGAGCATCACCAATCAACATGATGAAAGGCAACAATTTGAGATGATATGATCTTTCATAGGTATCTGTGGCTAGGTGTGTGAGACAGAGGACAAGAGGGACAGCATGTTGGTCATCCTGGTGGTGTTTAGAGCCAGCCTGGGCCCCAGGAGCAGCTGTGCCCTGTCCTCTGAGGCTGTGTGCTGCAGCTATCTTGGTCCTCAATGGTGCCAATCCTTTGCATCTCCAACTAAGTGTAACATACTTGTCCTCCTTGAAATCATGACAATTGCTTTAAACCCTCTGTAAAAAGTAACTATGCTGATGGCACTTCCCTCTAAACATTAAAAGAAGGCCGTGTCCACGGAGGGAAATACTTCCTGAGCTTTGTAATTAAAGAACATGTTCCTTGGCTGCAGTGTGCTGATGATGGACCACAGCCTTGGAGGGGCAGTACAACTTCCCTCTCCTTCTCTCCCTCAGGCAGTTCTGGTGGAAATACTAGCACATGCCTTCACTCATCCCTAACTCAAGTTGCTCCTTTGATCTCTTAACATTTGTGTGAGGGGCTCAGGGAGTTTCTACCCAAAGACATTGTAGTACATGGAAACATTCACGAGGAGGGCTCTATAGTCACAGAAGGCAGCCCAAGTTTGGCATGGAGCAGGTGTTTAACACAGCTCCCTACTTTTATTCTGCCAGTGAGGAAACTGAATTATGAATTTATTTAACAGTTCGTACCAATTGGTACATGGGCTGAGACTACATGCTGTCTGTCCCCTCATGCCCGAAGGGAGCTAATCTGATATATGCACTTCCATGCAGCAAGCATAGCATAGCATAACCTTCCTGTGCTTAGGAATCCTGCACAGAACTTCTGTGCCTCACTTTAACCATTTTAGCCAGTGAAATCATCAACAAAAATCACAAATAAATGGCATCAGGTAGACCATGAAAAAAACAATTATTTATAATTCAAGAACTGAAAGGAGTATGGACTTGCCTTGTTTGACTTCAATAGAAAGTCCAATTTCTCACAGCTCTGTACTTGCCCGAGAATGCCCATGAAAATGCCATCAGTGTTTTGATTTGGGGGCTACAAATAAGTTGTAGTGAGTAGGTGAATTCACAGATCCATGAGTAAGGAGGATCTCCCAGAATCCTTGGCTGCTTTGAAGCAGCGCATCTAGGAAGGTAAGGGGAAGAGATGAAGGTTCTACTCTGTCCTCTGTTGACAGTCTCCTGTCTGCATGCCTGAGTTGAACACTTTATATTTCCTGGGGCTGACCATAGCCAGGGGGATAGAAATGTTTAGACGTGGAAGAGCTGCCTCAGTTTTGCCTGTCTGTATTCCGTTGTGTGAATCAAGACTAGTGAGATGGAGAACTAGGTGAAGACAGGAAGGGGCAATTCATTTAGTCTGGTCAGAAGGAACCAGAATTCCTGTGTTCTCTGGGACTAACACCTCAGGATGCCGAGGGCCACAGACTTTTGGAAGACCAGGCTCCTCCCCCAGCCCCTTTCTAGTCTGTCTGCACACTTAATCCATACTAGCTGTGAGTTTTCTGGGTCTTGACAAGGAGAAGGGAAGTGTTCAGAACCACACGCAAAAATTCTGGAATTATGCCTGGCCTGAAGGTAGACTTTAAGGAGATATAAGCCTAGGGCACTGACTTGGTGCCAAAAAGATCTACATTTCTCAATGACGTGTCTTCAGTGTACTCTTGGACAGACCTGCCTAGCTGATCAAATCTCATTTATTTCCCTTCCTTTGTTTGTGCTTCAGGGAGTAGGGGAGGGTTTGGAGATATGTAAATGAGGTCTTTGGAGCAGGATCTCTGGCTTCTATTGAGTTGACAGTGCTCCGGGCAGAATGGGGGTGTGGGTGGGGGGCTGCACACTTCAGCCTGTTGTCAGGGATTTCATGTTCTCTGGCAACAGCTAAGTCATTGGCCCTAGCTGGTTGGCACAACATAGGCTTTTTGTTGTTGTTGTTTTAGAGATGTGATGTTAAACCTCTGGGAAGCTAGTACATACCAACATGGCTTACTTAAGGAAGTAATTACGAAAAAAAATATGAGTGGGAAAATTCTCTCCATTTTGTGAAAAGAATCTAAATCAGAACATTTCTAACTTTTTCCATTGGGTGGTATTTCGTTTAATTTCACTCAGGCTTCCATTTGGAAGTCTCAGCGTGGATAAATTTTCATAGGTGGAATTCTCCTGCCTCCCCCGCAACACCCCACCCCTGCCCCCAACCCCCTGCCACATTCTGGATGTCTGTTACCATGATTTCTATAGAGACTGTAAGCATGACTATACAGACAGCTGATAATGTTTTTGATAGTCACATACTTGTTTTGTACCCACCAAAGAATGGAGTCTTTTATAAACACATGCTCCTGAATAAATGAATGATTGCAGAAATGAAGATGACAGTGCTTAATTATTCATCTGTTTCAGGGGTTGGCAAGCATTTCTGTCAATGACCACAGAGTGCTTTAGGCCCTGCGGTCCACCTGGGTTCTGTCACAGCCACTCGATAATGTTGTTGCAGTGTGAAAGCTGGCAGTATAACAGGCATGAGTCTGAATGGTATTCACAGAGGCAGAGGGCTGGATTTGACCTACAGGCTATAGTTAAAAAAGCACACTGACATCATATCTATGTCAGTAACCACTGCTGCAAAAGAGAGACTGTGGGAATCTGTAAGTAGCAGAGCCAGTGCTTGGTCTTTACCGAATTCCACTTTCCTTGCCATTGGAGCACAGAAGATCAGACTTCCCTGCCTTCCTCACACTCAGCAGGTCCTTTCAACCAATCCTGGCCAGTGACCTGTGTCCACAGTGAAGTCCACCCAATCCAGACAAGGTTCAGAACTTCCTGTCCATGCTGCATGTGGAGGAGAACAGGGCCCTGAACATTGGATCCCTGAGTAACTGTGTGGAGCAGAACCCCTGCCCCCCCACCACCACACACACCCTGACACACACTGGACTGAGGAGAAGTATAAAATGAGTGTGTTTCTATGACACTGGGCTCAGAGCTGGATAAAGAAAAGAAACTGAAAACTAAGAAGAGAAACAGATCTTACTCTTGTCAGACTGAACTCTTTATTTTATTTTATTTTATTTTATTTTTTTATGTGTATGAGTGTACTGTCTGCATGTAAGGTTGATGCACCCATGTCTTGCAATGGCTCGGAGGTCAGAAGAGGGCGTCAGATTCCCCTGGAACTGGAGTTAAAGATGGTTCTTAGCTGCCACGTGGGTGCTAGGAATCAAACCTGGGTCCTTTGCAAGAGCAGTCAGCACTTTCAACCGCTGAGCCATCTCTCCAGCCCCAAAATTGAACTCTTTTATAAAATAAATATATCCCCAAAACTATAGAAACTCTTCAAAGCTAGGGCAGGAGGAACAAGTTGGTAATGGTGACAGAAAACTCTATTTGACCATATGACAGAATATTAATAGTCTCTGAGCACAAGCAGATAAGCTAGTTCCAAAGAACCAGAACTGTACGGGCCCCTCATGGGTGCAGTCAGCCTTCCCCATTTGTGGATTCCACAGTCATAATTCAACCAACTGTGGGTTAAAATATTTGAAGAATGAAACCCTGGGCCTGTATTGAAGATGCATAGTCAGTTTTTGCTCATCATTTCATTCTAGGTGTGTCCAGTCTCCTTGGCATGGCAATGTGGCATCATCCACAGAGTTTCTGCCTAAGAGTAGCATAATCAAATTACAAAACACAATTGCAAAAAAAAAAAATCTCATGTTTTAAGTAACCTTATGATTTTTGTGTTGAGCCATATTCAGACCTATCCTTGGCTGCATGTGGCCTGTGACCATGGGTTGCATACCCATGCCTGAGCAATACAGTATAAAAATGATTCCAAAGCACGTATGTGCATTACATATGATGAACAATCTTTTAGTGGTTTAGGGCATAGGAGGGTATGCACAGATCTTACACAGATGCTGGTCCATCATAGAGTTGAGTATTCACAGGCACTCCTGGAAATAATTCTCTGAGGATACTAAAGGAAAATTATCCTCTTTGGTGTTCTTTGATAAATTTGTTTTGAATGCATTTCTCCATCCTAGAACTTGAGGAGCTTTCCAGACATCTTTGGAGAAGGAATGTGATGTGAAGTGTGATACAGTGAAGAGTGTATCCAGCCTTGGCAAGTGCTGGCAGGAATGACTGGCATAGTCAGGAATCTAAGTTCATAGTGGGATGGGGACGGGAGTGGGGGGCAGTTCCTTCTTCCTTCTCTCCCTCAGGCAGTTCTGGTGGAAATACTAGCACATGCCTTCACTCATCCCTAACTCAATTGCTCCTTTGATCTCTTAACATTTGTGTGAGGGGCTCGGGGAGTTTCTACCCAAAGACATTGTAGTACATGGAAACATTCATGAGGAGGGCTCTATAGTCACAGAAGGCAGCCCAAGTTTGGCATGGAGCAGGTGTTTAACACAGGCGCTGAGGGCCCAGTGAGAACAGCTACCAGTGCTCAGATGCATCTCAGACACTTAGTCACCCTGACTGATGCCTAAAGATGCCAGTCTCACCTATACCTGTGGCTAGGGGGGATTTTGTACCTGAATAGAATTGAGAGAACCTAGTGGAGGCTCTGACATACTCATCTGGCTTTGATTGTGGAAACAGTTTCTGAGAGTGCTGTGGAGTGGTGAATTAGAGGGATCGCACTGTAGCAGTGAGACTGAGAGAAGGCGCTGGAAGACTGCTGGCTCTGTGCGTCTCTGGGTGGGGGTAATGCCATTATTCGTCTTAGGGAGAAAAGCTGGATGTGAAGTGGGGCAGAGCAGAGGCATCCAGAGTCAGTGGCAGCAAAGTGGACCCTATAAGGAGGGCCTGGGCCATGCCTGAGTCTCTCCATTTCCACCTTGACAGTGCAGGTGATATGGAAAAGCTGACATGTTTTCCCACAGACCTATTCATGTGCCTGTGCAGGGCATGAAGCTGAACCAGGACCTGGAGAAGCTGAAGATGATTTAAGCAGGAGCTGGCAGTGCCAAGTTGCTGCCTCGTGCTGGTGACCAGAACACCAGCCTCAGCACATGCAAGCTGAAGTAGACCTCTGGCCACCAAACTTAGTGGCTGAAGCTTCACTTCTGCCTCCCAAACCTCCTCATGTCTTTTACACTCAACTCTAATCCAGAAGTAGGATCCAGATGTAGGAGAGAATTATGGGAAAACCATTATAGTTTAGCCAAGCTGGCAAAGGTAAGGCCACATGTCCTGCCTCCTAAGTGCATTATTAATACTCATTGTAGCTGCATGTGTGGGTCCCAAAGTCATGTATCAGAAGAGACTTCAGACTTCTACAGTTCAGAAAGATTACTTTCCATGCTGATAGTGTGGAGAAATCTAGAGAGCTTTAGAGCAGCGGCTAAACATCAAGTGAAGTGGCCACCCAGTGGTTGGGCTGGGCAGGGCCTGCTGTAGCCAGGGCAAGCTTGAGACTGACCACACGAAGCTGGAGAGACTTGTTTTCTTTGATCACTGCATTAATTTGCTGTCATTACAACAAATACTAGAGATAACCAACTTATAAAAATAAAAAGTTTAGCCGGGCATGGTGGTGTATGCCTTTAATCCTAGCACTTGGGAGGCAGAGGCAAGCGGATCTTTGTGAGTTCAAGGCCAGCCTGGTCTACAGAGTGAGTTCCAGGACAGCTGGGGCTACAGGGAGACCCTGTCTCAAAAAGACCCCAAAAATAAATAAATAAAAATAAAAATAAAAGGTTTATTCTGGCTCACGGGTTTGGAGGCTTTATAGTTCCATTGGCCCCACTGTGTTTTGGGCCTGGGGTGAGGCAGCTAATCACAACAGGCACACACAGCAAAACAAGACCACTCAAGACCAGGAAGGTAAGAGAGCAAGAGACCATCATCCCAGAATCCCTTGCAAGGGTACACTCCTAATGACCCAAGACCTCTCACTGGGTCCCAATTGTTAAAGGTTCCAACATATATCCTAAACAGCAAAAGACCAAGCCTTTACCACATGAGCCTTTGAGGGTCCAAATTATAGCAGCCATTTAAAAAAATGTTCTAGGTATATTTAAAATAAGTATGTACCTTACAGTTAACTATACTGAATGCAAGATTGTACTGAATGTAGGTGTATGCAAGATAAATTAGGGGCTAGAGAGATGGCTCAGCAGTTAAGAGCACCGACTGCTGTTGCAGAGGACCCGGGTTTGATTCCAAGTACCCACATGGTAGCTAAGAACCATCTTTAACTCCAGTTCCAGGGGAATCCGACACCCTCTTCTGACCTCCACGGCATTGCATGACACAGGTCCAACCAACCAACATGCAGTCAGTACACTCATACACATTAAAAAAATAAATAAAAAAACAATTAAAAAAATAATAAAAAGATAAATTAGCTCATCATAATGTTTGAAATCTCTTTGTAGTTTTTTTTTATTATACCAGTTTCTGAGAGAAATATATTCAAATCTCCCATAAGACAAAGATTTGTTGTTTTCTCCATTTCTGAGCTGTGGGGCTTTGCTGTGTGTATTTTGAGCCTGTGTTGTTATCCACATGAACTCTTAGGACTATGCCTTTCTGCTTCTTCTACCGTTAGTTACACTGCTTGAAGTCTCCTTTTACATCAACAGAGAGACTACAGCTGCGTTTGGATGTATGTGTTTCTGTCTTTTCATTCGCCATCTTTCTTGAACTTGTCTTACCTTCTTAGGCTTGGTTCTTTCTTTTTTTTTTTTTTGGTCTTGTGCTGAACACGTTTGAGAAATAGAGGACGTGGAAGATGTATATGTTACTTCTAAACTCCAAACTGGAATATCTTTTTCTTTGGCCAAATGTCAGTGATGATAGGAGGGACGTGATTTCTGAGACTCCAGTGGTAAGTTGCAATCTTCTAGGACTGCTCTTCGGATCCAAAGAATTTGTGAGGGCCTTTCATTCCTGTTAACTCTCCAGCCTCAATCTGCCATCTCTGCCCTGGGATTTTGAAACAGGAGCTGCCGACTCTGCCCCATGCAGAGCAGGCGGCAGCAGAGGGGAGGATGTGTACCCAGTGCGGGCTCAGCTTCTCCGTCACCCTCTTCCTGTGTTCTGCCTCATCAATCATTACTGTTTCTTGGCTCTTGTGCTCAACAGCTTTAGTGTCAACTTGACACAGCTGGGTTGAGGGAGTCTCAGTTGGGTAATTGGCTCTATTGGACAGGCCTGTGGCCATGTCTGTGGAGTATTGTCTTGATTGTTGATCAGTGTGGGAGGGCCCAGACCACTATGTGTGGTGCCACCCCAGGCAGGTTGTTATGTACAGTGTAAGAAAGCAGGCTGGGCATGGGCCAGGGGAGCAAACCAGTAAGCAGCATTCCTCCATGCCCTGTGCTTCAGTTCCTGCCTCCAGGTTCCTGCCCTGAGTTCCTATGGTGGGCTCCTTCAGTGATGAACCCAGGAGATGTGAGCTGAATAAACCCTTTCCTCCCCAAGTTGGAATTGGTCAGAGTGTTTTGTCACAACAATTGAAAGGAAACTAGGACAATGCTCTAAGACACTTAGGCATATTTAAAATAAGGTTCCGGGTCTGGAGAAATGGATTGGTGGTTAAGAGCACTGGCTGCTTTTGCAGAGGACCTGGATAAATCCCCAGCACCACATGGCAGCTAACAATTGTCCTTAACTCCAGTTCTAGGGAATCTGATGCCTTCTTCCAATCTGCCTGGGCATTGCAGGACATGGGTGTACTTACATGCATGTAGACAATACATTCATACATGTAAAATTAAAAAAATTAATATTTTAAAATAATTTTCTGTCTACAATTTTTATTGGCCCTAAATGGTAGAAATGATCCAAATTTTCTATTTTTTATCAGAAAAGCAATCCTATTCTTTATCAGAAGCAGAGATCCTTTGTTAGCTATAGGGAATCTCCTTTCTCTGATATAGTTGATTGGCATTTTCTTTGTAATATAATGTTTGAGATGTTTTAAAAGCTGATGACTACTGAGCAATGAAGTAAAACTTCCCAAGTTTTAGAAGAATGTGCAGGAAACACATTCTTCTAAAACTTGGGAAGTTTTACAGGGCACTGGTACAGCTGTGAAAAGGAGAGGCGATGAATAATACAGAGTTGGAAATAAGGTTGGGCATGGTGGTGTACACCTTTAATCCCAGCATATGGGAGGCAGAGGCAGGCAAATCTCTGTGAGTTCAAGGGTAGCCTGGTCTACATAGTGAGTTCCAGGCCAGCCAGGGATACACAGTGAGACCTTGTCTTAAAAAAAGAAGAAAAAGGCCGGGCATGGTGGCCCACACCTTTAATCCTAGCACTCGGGAGGCAGAGGCAGGTGGATCTTTGTGAGTTCAAGGCCAGCCTGGTCTACAGAGCAAGTTCCAGGCCAGCTGGGGATACACAGTGAGACCTTGTCTTAAAAAAAGAAGAAAAAGGCCGGGCATGGTGGCCCACACCTTTAATCCTAGCACTCGGGAGGCAGAGGCAGGTGGATCTTTGTGAGTTCAAGGCCAGCCTGGTCTACAGAGCAAGTTCCAGGACAGCTGGGGCTACAGGGAGACCCTGTCTCAAAAAAAAAAAAAAAAAAAAAAAAAAAAGAAAAAAGGTTAGAAATCTGGTGACACTACAGGGAACTTTCATTTTTTAAAAAAGTATGTATTATTTTTATTTATGTGTATTGCCTGAATGTATACAAATGTACTCATGTCATGCAATGCCCACAGAGGTCAGAAGAGGGTGTTGGATCCTGGACTTACTGGAGTTGAACTGGAGTTACTGATGGTCGTTAGCCACCATGTGGGTGCTGGGATTCAGACCGGGTCCTCTGCAAGAGCAGCCAGTGATCTTAATCACTGAGCCATCTCTCCAGCCCTTCATTTTTAATTATATATTTTAAGTCTCACTTTTTAAATAAAGCTTGTTGTGTTTATGGCTATTACATATCACAGTAGACATGTAAAATATTATCTAAGGCCAGGCCTGGTGGTGCACACCTTTAATCCCAGCACTTGGGAGACAGAGGCAGGTGGATCTCTGTGAGTTCAAGGTCAGCCTGGTCTACATAGAGAGCTCCAGGCCAGCTGGGACTAAAGTGAGACCCTGTCTCAAAAAGATGAAAAAAAAAAAAAAATGATCTAAGGTAAGGCATACTCTTCCTCACCCAGCAGTAATCAGTCTCCCATAGTTCTCAGTCCAGGGCAAGTCCCTCACCCATTTCTCTTGCACCACTCAGGCCTTGTCTAAGTTGGCATGGAATTTCTAGATGTGCTAACTAGACTTCGAGGGTGGATGTATTTGCACAGGACATCTGAGTTCAAGAGCTTGACTGGATAAGGCTTAGCTTGGATGTTGTAATGCATGAGTTGTGATGGGGGATTAGGGAGACTGGGTTTGATTGGGAACCATTGTATGAGATGTACAAATACTCAATTAAAAAATAAAATATTGGGGCTGGAGAGATGGCCTAGTGGTTGAGAGCACCGAGTCCTCTTGCAGAGGACCCGGGTTCGATCTCCAGCACCCACATGGCGGCTGAGAACCGTCTTTAACTCCAGTTTCAGGGGATTCTGACACCCTCTTCTGACCTCCTCAGCACTGCATGACACAGCTGTACAGACCTACATGCAGACAATACATTCATACACATACAAAAATAAATAAAATTAAAAAAAATAAAAATAAAATATCTAGTTAAGGTTTTATTGTTTATAACACATCATTAAGTATTAATTTTAAGTAAAATGTCAGCTGGACAAGAAGAATTTGTTCAGGAGACCTAGTGTACCTTTTGGTAATTAAGTTAGTAACCATGTATTATATACTTGAATGTTGCCAAGAGAGTGAATTTTAAATGCTCTCACCATGAAGATAGATATGTTTGTGTTCAGTAATACAGATGTGAAATACTATATTTAGCTGTTGCACATGTATCAAAACAACATGCTGTGTACTGTACATATATATATATAATTAATTTGTCAATTAAAAATACATAAGTAAAAATGAAAATGCTTAGTTATCTAGCCTAAGAACAGGCCCTCTACTCACTCCTCTGGTTAGCAGGCAGCTGGCCCTGAGAAGGCTGTGTCCTGCTGTGCTGGGCCATTAACAGTGTAATATCCCCTGTAGTGAGGGCCTGGCAGAGTCAGGCATCCTGCTGGGTGCTGAGTCTCAGCCAGGAAGGCCCACTGTGCTTCATGGGGACTGTCACCAGCAGCCATGGGTTCCAGCATGAATGTAGAAGCCGCCACTTCATCCACAGCCTGTAATGGCCTGGGAATTTCTGTATTTCTGTGCAAAATGCCCATGGAAGATATCTATTTTCTGAGTTCCCTTCAAAGATGTGAAAATTGTGGTTTTATTTGAGAAAGGGGAAAAGGGAACACCACTGACAAGCTCTGTGTCCCTCTTTTACTACCATATATTTAAACTTTTTTTTTTTTTGGTGTTTTTGAGACAGGGTCTCCCTGTTGCCCCACATGACTGGAGCTCACTATGGAGACCAGGTTGGTCTCAATCACCCAGAGAGCTGTCTGCCTCTGCCTCCCAAGTGTTGGGATAAAAGGTGTGTACCACCATGCCCAACTAAAATATATTAATTGAACAAAATAATGGGTTTCAGGCTGGGTGTGATGATGTACGCCGTTGTTCCCAGCCCTCTGGAGGCAGATGCAAGTGGATCTCTGTGAGTTCAAAGCCAGCCTGGTCCACACAGAGAGTTCTAGGCCAGCTGGGGCTACTGGGAGACCATGTCCTAAAAAGACCAAAAAAAAAAAAAAATCCCTGGGTTTCATTATGACATGTTCATACATGTATGTGCTGAACTCTGCCTTGAGAGCCTGGCTGTATTTCTGTGTTTGCTCCTGAAATCCTCCTTTCAGGCTGACTGTTTTCAAGTAAATGATTGTGTTAAGCAATGTCAACTTAATATGCAGCTCTAACCTGGGATTCTCCCAAGAACAACAACCCCACTTCATTCATTTGCTTCCTGGATACCACTGAGATGCTGGCCACCCCCAGCTCAGCACATCAATGGTTTCCCCAATCTGGAGCATCTCTCAATGCCTTGTCTTTCCCTTACAGGAGAGAAAAAAGCAGTTCGTCTGTGTGTGCTATAGGGCAGGTGAACTGTGGACATCAAAGTGCCCACGTTCTCCTGAGCACCATCTTGTAATACACAGACATTGGTCACAGTGTGTAAAAGTCATGCACCAGTAAACATTTCACTTAAAGAGGTTATAGATCATGCACTTCCTCATTCCTCTCCACCTCCCTAGTAATGTGATTCTGGAACATACCCTGGGGCCTCAGCCCTGCCACTCTGTCCAGTAGCCATCCTCATACTGACTTGTGACTGAAGAATGGCTACTCCTCAGGCTATGACAATAATGAATTCTCCAACTAAAGAGCCTTTTCAATATAAATTTAGGAGATATGGGAATAAATGCAACATGTAGCCAGATGGAGTTACCGATTAGACAAAGGACATCAATAGAACTAGGGATGAGTTCTGAAGGCTGAATAATGTATATCAATGCCAATTTCCTCATTTGCTATTAGGTAGCAGCTATACAAGAGAAAAATCGAGTTGAAGGGTTTAGACATAAAGAGGTAATTAATATATCTGCAACTTCTTTTCAAATTCTCAGGAAAAAATATACTGCTGATATGCATGCTTGTGCATATATTTGTGCATACGTGCTCATGAGAAAGGAGAGGATAATAAAGCAAGATCTTTTAGAAATATTTTATTATCTTTATTTTATGTATATTAGTGTTTTGCCTGCATGCATGTAAGTGCACCTGTGTCATGCAATGCCCACGGAGGTCAGAAGAGGGCATCAAATTCCCCTGGAATTGGAGTTATGGATGGTTGTTAGCCACCATGTGGCTGTTGGGAATTGAGCCTGGGTCCTCTCTGCAAGAGAAGCCAGTGCTCTTAACCTCTGAGCGATCTCTCCAGCCCAATAAAATGAGATCTTAAACTGTCAACATTTAATCAATCTTGAAAGGGAGAAGAGGAAGTCACTGTATTGTTTCCCTCCACATCTTCATAAGTCTTCAATTATTTAAAAATAAAATAAAAAACCTTGCCTGCTATGGTAGCCCACACCTTTAATCCCAATATTCATGAGGCAGATCTTGGTGAGTTTGAGGCCAGTCTGGTCTACATAGTGAGTTCGAGGCCAGCCAGAGCTACATAGTGAGACCATGTCTTAAAAAAAAAAAATCATAATGGGTAGGAAAACTAGCCAAGAACATGACAGGAAAAAGTTCTCTGAAGGTGGACTCTTCTTGGCCTTAAGCACAGTCTGTTTCAAACATCCTATTTCCTAAGAGCCTGAGTTCACCTCTTCTCCTAAGGCAGATTCCTTCAAGCTTCCCTTTTGGGGCTGAACAGGTAACAGGTCATTCCTTTCTGAGCACCCTCTCTGAGGAGAGCTCAGATGCCTGTCTTCCCCCAGGAGTCCATCCCAGTAGCCTGCCTGGAAGCCAGCCTTCTTCTTTGATATGTCCCTGGGATCCGGTGTCTCCTTTCCCGGAGGAGCCGACTGAGTTTGTACAATGCAGTGTGGATCAGTCAGGATATTGGTAGTGGGTTAGGCCATAGCAACACACTGCCCCCAAGGTCGGCTTATTTCACCCAGTATCACTGAAACTTACAAGGTGACTTCCCATCTGGGCAGAGTGTCTACCTTGGTGTCTAGGGCATCTCCGCTCTTTGCAGCCGCTCAGGAGACTTGGCATTGGAGGCTCCATCTTGCCCCATGCTTCCGTATCCCCACCAGCAATGGGTGGACCACTCGCTGCCTCTGTAGTGCTTCCCCCCCTCCCTAGAAGCACAAAAGTTATTCTCACTCATTTTATTCACCAGGAAGTACGAACCTTGGGTTTGTGGGGAAGAGAGGCTGAAATCTATTGTAAAATCCTTGGCGCGTGCCACAGCTCCAATCCTCAGCAGTGAAGCTGGGTTTCATTGTTGTATTTAGAAGAACAGACTAGGATGCACACCACAAAAAGGGGCAGAGGTAGCAGGACAGTTGGCCAATGGCCACCACAAGCGACCTCCTCTTACCACCCCCTGCACAGGCTGCCCTGGTATTACTGGAATTTTGGAGTCTTTTCATGGTTGCCAGGTATTACAGGGAAAATTGAGGGGTTCCTTCTTGGGGTTCTTTGTCTCATTAAATAAAAGAATTTAAGGATGGACTCAAATGGAAGCTTGAAGACAATCTTATTAGTGTTTAAAAGAAAAACCCTCAGGGTAGGAGAGCCATAAATCTTAGCAGCTGCTCAGAGGAGAAGGGAGGAGACAGGGAAAAAAGCTGTGCTGTCGAAGGCATGAAGGGCAGGTACTTGGTGAAGTAGCAGCCACATGGCTGGGGGCGAGCTTCAGAGGGAGAGAGTAAGGAGACCCCAGACACTGGGGTGGCCCGGAGTGCTAGGGAAAGAGGCAGAAAGAAAAGGGAAAGTGCAACTTTCTTTTTTAAATTTATTTTTATTAATTTATTAATTTATTAATTTATTTATTTGTATGAATGTACTGTCTGCATGTAGGTTTGTGCACCCGTGTCATGCAATGCCTCGGAGGTCAGAAGAGGGCATCAGATTCCCCTAGAATTGGAGTTCTCCTAGAATTGGAGTTACAGACGGTTCTCAGCCACCATGTGGGTGCTGGGGATCGAACCCAGGCCTTCTGCAAGAGCAGTCAGCGCTCTCAACCGCTAGGCCATCTCTCCAGCCCCAGAAAAGTGCAACTTTCTTTCTTTTTTTTTTTTTTTAATTTTTTATTTATTTCTGTATGTGTATCAATGTACTGTCTGCATGCAGGTCTGTGCACCCGTGTCGTGCAATGCCGCGGAGGTCAGAAGAGGGTGTCGGATTCCCCTGGAACTGGAGTTCTCCTGGAATTGGAGTTTCAGACGGCTCTCGGCCGCCATGTGGGTGCTGGGGATCGAACCCGGGTCCTCTGTAAGAGCGGTCGGTCGGCGCTCTTAACCGATAGGCCATCTCTCCAACCCCGAAAAGTGCAACTTTCTAAGGGTACTGTGCATTCTTGGCCTCAGAGTAGAACGATGACATCGGAGGAAGATGGGAGAGGACAGGAGGGGCCTGGGCTGGCTTTACCTGTCTACAGCAACCGGCAACTAAGGAAGGGTTTACAGTTTCTGAAAGGACAACCCATGGAAATATGGGTGCAGGCCAACAGTATACCCTTTTCATTTTCGAAGATTTGAAAAGATTCCTGGCCTTGGGCTGGAGAGATGGCCTAGCGGTGCACAGACCTGCATGCAGACAGTACATTCATACACATACAGAAATAAATAAAAAAGTAAAAAAAAAAAGTAAAAAAAAGAAAAGATTCCTGGCCTTGTTGGCCTTCTATATTTACATGAGATAATGTATGTAGAGCCCTTGGAACATGATAAGTAGCCAATAAATGTTAATTGTTTCAGTAGTAATAATTGGAGAGATCATGACCTTAATGATTAGTGCAATAAGGGCAAAACCTACTTAAACAACATGGTACTAATAAGCATAGCATAGCACAGCATAGCATTCAGTGTGCAGAAGAGGGTACAAAGGTAGTGGCTCCTAGAGGGGAGGAATTTTTATCACTGACTCATGTTAACATACAGTTGGCCTTATGGGAACTTTCTGTTGAGTTTTGCAGTGAATGTAAAACTGCTCTGCAAAGTAAAGTCTACTTCAAATTTTCTAAACACAGGAGAGAGAAAAAGAGCAGACTGACAGTTGGTATTGTTTTTCCATTCTCAGGGATGAGTACAGCCGTGGCTTACAGCCAGGGCAGACACACTGCTACCACTCAACCCTGCTGTGCCGCCAATACTATAGTAATACAGTTCTGGATCCATTGCTGGCTGCACAGATGTTGATGCGCAGCATCCAGATGAGGAAGGGAAGCCAAGTGGCTGGCGGGCGGCAGGAGTGTCTGTTCACCACTGGGTAGTGGGTGCGAGAAGCCGCTCTGGCCCAGCTGGGCTGGGGCTGCAGGTCTGTGCTGCCTGTAGTTTGTTTCCTAGGCTGATCAGCCACATCACCTCCACTCGGGAGTGCTGAGCGTCTGAGTGCTTGGCTATGCACAGCCCTGCCCTCTTACAGCCCCCAACCCAAGAGCCAGCGCAGGCCTCACCCATATATCTACAAGCCTTTCCTTTGCCTGATGAAATTCTCTCCTTTGAGTAGGAAAATGCCCAGGTCATCAGAGAAGTGGAGGTGGACAAGGTCTCCGCACTCTCCAGGGACCAGGTGGCAGCCATCAAGCAGCTGTGGCAGGACCCTGGGATCCAGGAGTGTTACGACAGGAGGAGGGAGTACCAGCTGTCAGACTCAGCCAAGTAGTGAGTACCAAGCCCATCACCGCTGCCACCAAGCTGTCGGCCAACTCTGCCAGGCATAGAGAACTCTCACTGCTTGACGAAGGAGGTGGTCAGGGGCCACACGACCTTCCTCTGTTTTTCCATTGTCTCCCTTGACTTCCTGGCACTGTCTCTTATTGATCTTCTCTCCTAATTTCCTGTGCATCCCAAGATTTCTATTGGCTGGCACCTACTTTTTCTCCCTTAAACTGGAGATTCCCTTAGTGAAACGTCTCATTTGGTGCTGAAGATATGATTTAAACAAAGAACACACCCACCTGTGGTTCCCACTTTCCTGCTCGCAGTATCCTCTGGCTTTCTGATCAGGTTCTAGTTCCCTAAAGTCAGTTTAGACTGACAGTCAGCTGGTGATCTTGTGCTGCCCTCTAGTGACAGAGACAGGTATCCGCAGGACCAGCACACAGGAAACTCACGGGCCTCCTTCATTTGACCCTTTGGAAAGCCTGCCTCTTACTGCGTTTTGGACTCATAAAGCTCTAGTTTCAAAGCATAAATTCCTTCTGATTCCTATTAGATAGCCCTGCATGCATGGTACTCTGCCCTTCTTGAAGTGCTGATTTTCTGTGCACTTTTCCCCCTCGCCCTTATCTTTGTCCGTCCGATGAGGGCCCTGACATCCTTCTCTCCGAACACACTCCCTTCCTCTAACTGCTGCCCTCCCTATGAGCTAGCTTGGATGGGGGTTTACCCCTAACCTTTGGACAAAGCAGAAAAATACCGCCCCATGCCCAGCTTTTTGAACTGAAATTTGTGAGGTTCACCACCAGGCTGACTTAGCCTCAGGCATCCAGGCTGTGCTGAAGAAGCCAGAACCATTGCTGGTGTGCAGGGGACTCTGAGCCACCAAATCTATCGCTGGTGGGGGTCTCTGAATCTCAAGATGGCCTTGAATTCAGTAAGTAGCTGAGGATGGCCTTGAACTTCTGATCCTCCTACGTCCATTTCCTGAATTGCTGGGATTACAGGCTTGTGCCACTACATCTAGTTTACGCAGTGAACCAAACACAGGGCTTTGGCCTTCTAGGAAGCTAATAAGCCTTTTACAAGCCTTTTATGTTACATCCATAGCCCAAAGTGTGTCTTTTGTGTTTGTGTGTGTCTGTGTGTGTGTATGTGTGTTGCTTGCATGTATATGTGTACTAGTGTTATGCAGTGCCCACAGAGGCCAGAAGAGGGTGCTAGATCCCCTGGAACTAGAGTTAACAGTTGTTAGCTGCCATCCGGGTGCTGGGAACTGAATTCAGGTCTTCTGCAAGAGGAGCCCAGTGCTGAGCCATCTCCCCCAGATCCTCGAAGTGTTTTCTAAAAGGCACTCTTTCATTTCACTACAGGAAGTTTTAAAAAAGATGTTTGTAACAAAATAATGTAAGACTAAATTTTAGATTATTTAGGTGTTCTGTTTTCCTGTGTAACAGAAAATTTTTACCTTATTTTGAAATAATTTTTCCATTGCCTGCTTTATAACTGTGTATTTTCTTTGAAACTCCACTTAATTCATTGAGCAGAATCTTCAGAGATGTAGTGTGTAACATTCTTGTGAGGGCAACTGGACAGGTCCTTTGGGGAGAAGTCAGGGCCATCTCCCGGTTCCTAAATTTCTAGGCCTACTGCTTTCCTCACATCTGCACAGAGATGATGGAGGTGAGAAGCTGGATGGAGCACCCTGTTGTCTCAGAAGGTTCATGGAAGTGCTTCTAGCCTGATCCCCACAGAACTGTTATGGGGATAAAGAGGCTGGCCACGTCCACTCTGAAGGTCCCTCATGGTTAGGGATGACTACCCTTGAACCGCATGGGCGTTTTCCCTTTACAAAAAGGATCTCCATCTCATTCTTTAATGTCACAGTTACCTGACTGACATTGACCGAATCGCCATGTCCTCTTTCGTGCCAACACAACAAGATGTTCTCCGTGTCCGAGTGCCCACCACCGGCATTATTGAGTATCCATTTGACTTGGAAAATATCATCTTTCGGTAAGTCTGTGTCCCCAAAGTCCTTTAAGGCTTTGTCCAGGGCTAAGCCCCCAGATGGAGTCTTAACTGCGCAGGCATATTATCTCAGAAGAGCCCTCTCCATCACAGGACTTTAGAACTGTGGGTCTAATATTTATCTTCCTTTATTATATTGTCTAAGATTTGTCTCTAAAAGCAAAACTAAGAATACAAAAATGTATAGTGAAAGTTTACAATATATATGAACTACTTACAGCTGTGTAAAATGTATGAATTTCTATCTATATAGAAATACTCTTAGATCTTTACTGCACTTTGTATGGGAAAATGGAATAGTAACACAGCACACGGAGCACTGAAAGTTTCAAAGCACTTTTCATCTATCATGTCCCTTGTTCTTCTTAAGAACTGTTATACACACTTTTCTGATTGAGTAACAGGGCCAGCACCCCAACCTCTACCCTCCACCCCCAGATCTAACCCTGTCTTATAACAGGTCTCAATTTTATTTTAAATATTTTATTACTTTTATTTTTTTATGTGTATTGCCTGCTTGTGTGTAAGTGTACCTATGTCATGCAATGCCCATGGAGGTCAGAAGTGTTGGATCCCTGGAACTGGAGTTATGGAAGGTTGTTAGCTGCCATGTAGGTGCTAGGAATCAAACCCTCTACAAGAGCATTCGATGCTCTTAACCACTGAAGAGGTCTCAATTTTAATGGCTGCCCTCCCGGATTGGAACTTTTTTGGAGTCAAAGGCTGCTTGCAAATTCCTAAACACTTCAGAATGAGAGCTTGCCAAAGCCTGTGTTGTTTGTTTAAAAGGTTAATAAGCTTGTTATGTTGAGGAACAGGTTCTGCCTTTCTAGAGTCTAATGATTGGGTTTAACATCATCTGCCAGCAATACCTTTAGGCTTCTGGCACCTCCCCTATGCAATCTTAGATGAAGAATTCTGATACTTGAAACTGAGGCCTTTGTAAATGTTCAAGTTTTCTGCTTGGATAATCCAGCACCTTCCTACTCGGTGTCTCCAGGCAGGCTCCATCAAGTCCTCTGGAATCTGTGACCTGGGCTGGGAAAGCACACATTGTCCTCCACAGCCTAAGGCAGCTGTGTGTGAATGCATTCAACTTAAGACCTCCTTGCCCTCTCAGAACCACTTAGGACACCAAAGAGCACCGGCTCCATGGCGTAGCATCCTCTTCCCTGGATCCGTGTATTCTCACCTTTCACAATCTCTCTGTTGAGCAGGATGGTGGATGTTGGTGGCCAACGATCTGAACGTAGGAAGTGGATTCACTGCTTTGAGAGTGTCACCTCCATCATTTTCTTGGTTGCCCTGAGTGAATATGACCAGGTCCTAGCTGAGTGTGACAACGAGGTATGTTGGGTGGTGGTGGGGAGGGGGGGTTAGGTCGCTGTGGAAGACAGAGACCCATTTCTTTAGTTTCCAAGAAGCCAGCTAGGTTAGAAAACAGATCCTTTTTCTCAGTTTTGGTACTCAAAGTGCAGTCCATGGAGCAGTGGCAAAGCCAGCACTAAGGTATTTGCTACCAATGCACCCACTGGTTTACTGTCACATGTTGCTTACTGACAAGATGCATTTTTTTTAAACAATACTTCTATGTGTATGAGTGTATTACCTGCATGTATGTAAGTGAACCCATGCCATGCAATGCCTATAGAGGTCAGAAGAGGGAGGGTATCAGATCCCATGGAACTGGAGGTACATACAGATGGTTGTTAGCTGCCATGAGGGTGTTGGGAACTGAACATGACTGCTCTGCAAGGTCAGCTACTGAGTGGTCTCTCCAGTACAACAAGATACATTTTAAGATAGGCATCATTAAAGAGATTTCATCATTGTGTGACCACCTTGGATAGTGCAGCCTATTATATACCTTCATACACCTGTTGCTCCTCAGCTCCAAAGCTATTTAGCATGTTACTGTACTGAATGCTTTAGGCAACTATGATATAATACCTAATCAAAACATATTAAAAATAGAAAAGTACAGTAAAAAAATACTAGGAAATAGGAACTTTTCAGCTGTTTTTATAATGTGGGACCACTGTCGTATATGTGGTTTGCTGTTCACCAGTGACGTACATAGAAATCAGAGAATCATGCACCAGAACCTTGGTTCAAATTTAGTTGCATAATAGAATTTCCTAAAGAACCTAAAGGAAAACCAAGTTCCTGGGTTGGATACCAGGCACTCTGGCTTAGGTCATTGATGGTAGCTGTGGCCTGAGCATAAGGAATGCATGGAAAGCTCTCTCCCAGGTGAACCTAATGTGTTGTGAATGATGGACTATGTAAAAGCAGAGATTCTCTGGACTGAGGGTGGACAGCTGCTGGGGCTATTTGAATGTGCCACTATGTGGACTACCCAGGACTTCATGTATCTACCAACTGAGCTACATCCCCAGCCCGAGCGGCACTACTTCATATAGATTTTATCTGAGCAGGCTTCTCAATCCTCAAAGGATGGAACTCCCCAACTAGTACCCTAGCTGAGTCCATATGGTCATGGTGCCAAATGCACTGAGAAGTTGTGGAGTTGCTTGCAACCATGTCTGCTCTTCATTCCCCTGCAAGGGTCCCAGTCAGGTCAGTTGGGACTGGTCCAGCCCAGTCTCCTGCACAGCGCTGGCTGAATCTAGTTCCATTAGCCAAATCCTCCCAGCAGTAAAAAGGACTGTTCTAGTCACTTGGCAAGACCGGGGCATTTTCTGAGGGATACAAGAATGTTTTCCTCATCGTCTTTTCCTTTGAACTTGCACAAGATGTCTTGACTTCTTAGACAAATGACTCTCATTTCAAGGACATGAATGTAATTCATCACCAAGAGCTTTGTCTAGGATCAGGCATATCCTGTATTTCTTGAGTGCAAGTTTTCTCTGAGGCATGCCATTTATTCCAGCCACTGTGCAAAACACAGAAATTGGCTCCTGCCCTGTTCTCAACAGCAGGTATGTAGTTATCAATATAAAATGTAGGGATTTATCTTGGGAATTTGTTATGTTTCTCAGAAAAGTCAAAAGGTTAGATTCTCTAGGGAGCAGCAGCTTAGTCCAATATTCTTAGAAATTAAATATTGTCTCCTCTCCTAAAAGTCACAGCTATTTGTTGAGAAATGGCCTATTCTAGAAACTTCCATCCAATTGTAGCTATGTCCTGGATTTCACTGACTGCTGTGTAGAATTTCTTCATGTATTTCCTTAGATTATGATTAAAATTACAGTAAGTGTTACAAGCAGGAGAGAGTTATTTCTCTGATAACACTTTCCAGACCTCAGTCTGTAGTGAGTGGGAGAGTGAGCATGTCTGGGTGTGTAAGAAGCAGAGATTTATACATTCATAGCATTTCTCTGGGGCATAGGTTGACCTTTGCTGGGTTTTGCCTGCTTCCTTTTCTAAGGGGAAGTTCTTCTCCCCTCTTGGAAATACTTTAGAGAAGAATGCTATGTAGAACAATTATTGTCACCAGATATGTTTTGTATGTGAGTTATCTGCCTCTTCCAATTTGGTAGCTCTTAATAATTTCTTTGTAACATGTTATGTTTAGAAATTATTCCTGTCTATAAGCATAAGTTTCACCAGACCTACTTCTCCATGGGCTTGGGAAAGTTGCAATTTTTTTTTTTTTTTTGTCTTTTTGAGACAGAGTCTCCGAATAGCCCCAGCTGGCCTGGAACTTGCTATGTATAGGCAAGTCTGGCCTTGAACTCAGAAATCCACCTGCCTCTGCCTCCTGAGTGCTGGGATTAAAGGTGTGCACCATCATGCCTGGCTCTTATTTATATTTTTGGAATATATGCCCACCCGTCAAATCGGGCTGTGGTCCTACTTGTAAAGTGTAGCCAGGATAGGTGTCCAGCAGTGTTAGTTCCCTTCTGGCCAGTCTTGAATGCCCAAGGGCTCAGGGTTGTGGCCCTCCCTGAAAAGTCTTCCTGACTCCTGTGCCTCCATACTCCCAAGGGAGAGTTCAGAAGCCCACATCCAACTGAACTGAACATTGCGGGTCTGAGGTAGGCATCTCCTTACCTTGTTATCCCAACAGTTACAGTACACAGATACCTTGTCAAATATGGACATAGACTTTCTGTTCCGAATTGTACAACAGCCTTTCTTATATCTTCATGGGTTTAAGGCAAGAGAAGAGTTAGAATGCTGCAGAGAGAAGACCTAGAAAAGCTCAGTAAAGGGGTCGGGGCACATGGAAGCAGGAGGTCTGGGGGCCAGCGGTGCTTTCCACCTTAAGTAACAGCAGGGATGCATGCACCAGCCTCTTAGCATGTTGTTTCCCTGGTGGTGCTTTTCTTTCTGGCTCTTCCTCACTTGCTTGTTTCTCATTTAGAATCGCATGGAAGAGAGCAAAGCCTTGTTTAAAACCATCATCACCTATCCCTGGTTTCTGAATTCATCTGTGATTTTGTTCTTAAACAAGAAGGATCTTTTGGAAGAAAAGATCATGTATTCTCATCTAATTAGCTATTTCCCAGAATACACAGGTAAGTATTCATTTTGGGGACAGTGCTCCCATGGGGACCTTGTCGCCCTCCCAGCATCAGTCTGCAGGCCGCGGCATGGTGTGCAAGCCCCTCCCTCACCTGTACCTGGAACGCACCTGCCAGTGCCTTTGGCTGACTCCACCTGGCTTGCTGGGCCCAGCACAGGCCCCTCTGCTGGGAAACCTTTCTGATCGTCTCGTTCCCACGTAACCGCACTGCTGTGCCATGTTGTTTCTGCCGCTGGGGCAGCCTGGTCGTCATGCCCTGGGGGAATCTTGCCTGCTCACTCGTTTGCCTTTCCCTAATGGACGCCCCCAGCTGCAGCCATGCTCTCCCACAGTCAGTCAGAGCACCTAGTACTTTGTGGGGCTAATAGGGGGCATCTGCTTCTCAGACACGGGGTAGACGCTGAAGATGTTCATATAAACCTACTCAATCAGTGGTTTCTTACCTTGTTGCTAGTAATCCTGGTTTAAGAGCTCTCTAATGTGATGACTTAGACGTTGATATTTACAGGAGTCTTTCAGCTCTTCCCCTTTTCTACTCTGGCAGTACTTGAGATCTATCAAACTTTAAAATCAACTTAATATTCCAATTTCCACACACTTTTTCTTCTGACCCACGGCTGCCCATCTGACCATGTTAATATGTATTACTTCTCTTCAAAAGTAGTCCGCCTCAAAAAATAAAATCAGGCCACTCTTTTGAGGCAAATTACTTTGCTGTACAATTTTTAGGTGCCAATGAACACTTTGAAAGAGTTTATGAGGTTGAGGAGTGGGTTAGTCTGTGAAGCACTTGTCTTGCAAGCATAAGCATCCGAGTTTAACCCCCAGAACACATATAAAAAAAGCCAGGCACGGTAGTGAGAGCTTGAAAGCACACAGCTGGGAGGGCAGAGACCAGAGGAGCCCCAGGTTAGCCAGGTGGATCCCTGGCAGCCAGCCTGGTCTAACTGCTGAGCTCCAACCTAACGAAAGACCCTGTCTCAAAGGAGGGGGATGGCATTCCTAAGGGTGACACCCACGGTTGTCCCCTGGCCTCCACGTGTGTTTCCATGTGTACACATACACAATGAAAAAGATTTAAAAATACCACATCGATTCATAATGCAATATAATAACCAGCCCAGGTAAAGTGCTCCTTAGAAAAAAACAAGGTTGTCCAAGAAGGATCTCAAGAAAATGCACTACAAATGCACCTTGGGAGGACATGGCGGTGTTTACCTTTCCTTATTCCTTTTGTGGCCAGGACCAAAGCAGGATGTCAAAGCTGCCAGAGACTTCATCCTGAAGCTGTACCAAGACCAGAATCCTGACAAGGAGAAAGTCATCTACTCCCACTTCACCTGCGCCACGGACACAGAAAACATCCGTTTCGTGTTCGCAGCCGTCAAGGACACAATCCTGCAGCTAAACCTAAGGGAGTTTAACCTGGTGTAGGAGCTGCTGCCTGCTCTTCCCCCACAAAAGACGACAATGATGTGCAAGGTCTTCCTGCTTCGTTTGCAAGGGCTTCTGAAGCCACGTGGGCCAGGGCCCAGGGTCAGGCTCTAAGGACATTATGTAGCGCACAGGACAGATGGGTACTGGAACTTGAAAGATTTGAGTTTAACAACCCTCTTTATGTGTCTTTAATTCTTAATTGTCCTTCTAATTATTTTCTTGCCTTTTGGCTAGATATTTTATATAATTTTAAAATGCCACTGTGATTTCTTATTTTTTTAATTACATTTTAGGTGTGTTTAATAATTGCCATTAAAAAATCACATAATTTATAGATCTTGCCTTCAGACCTTTAGTATTAAGGTGACTTTGAAAAAGAATCTTTATAGATTTGATTTAAAAAAATCTTTATTTTCTAATTTCTAACATTTTTTTTCTTTCCCTTAATGCTGGAGTATAAGTCATCTAACATGCTACCGAACTACCAAAGATTTTCTTTTTTTTTCTTCAGACAGGGTCTCATATAGTCCAGGCTAGTCTCAAACTATGTAGCTGAGGCTGCCCTTGAATTTGATCCTCAAGTCTCCACCTCCTCAGTGCTGGGATTATAGGCATGTACCATGGCCAGCTTATGTGGTGCTTGGGCTGGAACCTGGTACTCTGCATGCTGGGCACACATCCTGCCAACTGTGCTACACCTCCAACCAAAGATTTCTTTTTAAAGTTGATTATTTTCATGTCAATTTTCTAAGCTGAAGGAATAAATGTATTCCATAATGTAGTTTACTTTTGCCATGATTTAGTCACCACAAAGCCAAAGGTAGATGAGAGAATATAAATATTCTAATGCATATGGTCAAGTCTTGTAAACTTATGAAATGGCTAAAGTGCAAATTGTTTAAAGCAAATGTTATGTAACCCTTGCCAAAGTTCTGGCAGTAACCCCAGATCTGCTAATGTTTGGACTGTGTATGCTGTGCCGTCTGAAGAAATTAAGAATACACTATTCTACCACGAGCACTGACTGCATTGTGTTTCTTTGAACTCATGACTGATGGTTCTGTTCAAGAGAAATCGCTCCAGTCTTAATAGTAATTCAGAAGCTTTCCTGTTTCCCCCTTTTGAAATAAGTCTGCATTTATCGTGTTCTGCTGGAACTCTTAGTAGCCAGCTTAGTAAAGATGCAGGTCCTCTGGGAAATCGAGTGCTTCAGACTGAAGGCCCAGGACAGCTCTGGCTGTTTCTTATTTGGAGGTTCTCAGGCCCTTAGGAACTTAGGTTTGTGTCTATCTTTCATCAACCTTGAAAGGGTCTCTAACGTAAAATGACTTAGCTTTACCTCAGTGAGAAAGTGACACACACTCAGTAGTGAATTTTGATCCTTTCTCAGGCTAACGATCTTTGGTCTGGTCCTCTCTTGAGATGATGGGCAGTTGCAAGCCATAGCTCCCCATCAGCCATGCCACCGTGAGGGGAACAGAAGATTCTCTGTAGTGCCCTGCACTGCTACGCTATGAGTTCCAGAGGGCATGCATACTAAGAGCATTTTGAGCTTAAATACTTTCAGAGTCTACACTGAAAGTTCTCAGATGGGTTTCATATGTTATGGAATCATGTCAGCATTCCTACAGCTGTCCTAAGTCTTTCTGTACTCAGTTACTGAACTGTCAAGTGTCTCAGCCTGTCAGAGAGATTTCAAGTGTGAAGCCACTGAAGAGGAGCACTAATGTTGGAAAAGACTAAAACTATTTGTCCAAAGCAACATTAAGGTCTACCATCTAATCTTTATTCGAGACAGGAAGAACTGGACAAATGGATGTTAAATTTTATTTTAACGGTTTAAGTCCCAGAGGAGTCAAGACAATGTGCAGTGGAAAGCAAATAGCTCTTCAAGACATTGAAAACATAAAGATGAGGACAACATCCCCGTGACCCCTCCCCACCTCACACACTGTGGCCTAAGGTTATGAACTAGGTCTCACTGGCCAATTAACATGAAAAGGGCTTAAAAACAGAATCCAAATTAAGGAGGTTAAAAATGTGGTTTTAAAATGTCAAGTTCTTTCCAGCATTGAGTATTGTTAGCTTACCTTTGGCTGACATACAAGAAAACGATGCTTTAGGGCAAGAGAGCAGGACAAATATCCAAGGGTGGTGGTGAATACTGCCCCTTCAAGTCAGGGATAGATGGCTCTCCACACCAGAGGTGAGTCAGCCCATTAATTCTGCTTGTAGAAAATTCTCCCTTAGCGCTTTTTTAAAAAAATACGCTCATCAAATTCTGAAATAATTAGTCATTTGAGATTTTTCTGGATTTGAGAAGCCAGCACTTGAGGCTAAGAGTTCACCAGGTATCACTTGAGCTTTTAGTCAGTGGTGATCATACTGTCTACTTTGGGCTACAAAGCTGTCTACTTCAACTGAAATATCAGGACTTTTATCTCTTGCAGGGAACTCTTACTTAGGCCCCACAGATGGCAAGGAAAGGCGATTGGTAAGGTTTCTGTTTCTATCCAAAAACAACCCCCACTCCCATCCAAAAAGCCAAAAAAACCCAACCAGAATGAAGAACAGAAAGCTGTATTAGCCTCCATTTATCTGAGAAAGATACACATGGTTAAAAGGGGCAGTCACCCTAGCATGCGATCAAAACCCACTACACCAAGAAAGCAGCACTGTTCAGAGAAGAGTGACAGTGAGCATGACCAGGTTCCAGAAAAAAAGCCAAAGGTCAGTTTCAAGAATGAAAACTACACTGTAAATGTCATATTAACAAACTTTTATCAAATATACAAAACTAAGGCAGACATGGTGTAGCAGGTAATTATGTCAAACTTACAAGAGATGCTAGGAACAGGAAAGTGAAGGAGACATTGAAGCCATAGAGAAATAGATATTCTAAAAACAAATGATCATGTTTTCACCAAATAATAAACATTCCAAAGGAAGTACAGGCTATTTAGTCAATATAAAAATAGACACTAAACCGGGCGTGGTGGCGCACGCCTTTAATCCTAGCACTTGGGAGGCAGAGGCAGGTGGATCTTTGTGAGTTCAAGGCCAGCCTGGTCTACAGAATGAGTTCCAGGACAGCTGGGGCTACAGGGAGACCCTGTCTCAAAAAGACCAAAAAAAAAAAAAATAGACACTAGCCTAGACAGTTCATAAGTATGGAACTGTACAATAAAAAAAGCTAGTAGCCAGGCGTGGTAGCCATTGCCTTGAATCCTGGCACTCGGGAGGCAGAGACAGGCAGATCTCTATGAGTTTAAGTTCAGCCTGGTCTAAATAGCGAGCTCCAGGCCAGCTAGGACTAAAGGGGGATCCTGTCTCAAAAAGAGCAAAAGAAAAAAAAAAAAGGAAAAGGTATTGTTAAAGTGCACTTTCCTCAAAAATTTCATTAAATGTAATATAGTTATATAAAGACAGGATCATTTAAAAAATTCTATATGAATATGTGTTATAACAAGCCACAAATATAATTCATAATGTCCAGTGGACATGAATATTCAATCCTTGATACTGAGACTATTACACTGTAAAACTACCACACTGTTATTTGAAATGTTTTCTAGCCCAATAATTGGCAACTCTTAGATAATCAAACAATGGTGGTATAATGGTATGATAACAAGAAAGGCTGTTTTTCACATGCTGCACTTTAGGAATACGCCTAATTACTAGACATTTTTATTTTAAGTCTCACCAGGGCTCTTAGTACAAAGATTCCACTCCACTGGAAGGAAACACCACAGCGAATGTAAACTACAACTCAAGTTTATGCTTGTTAACTTATAAAGCCTCAAGTTATACTCTTGTGTTTAGCTCTTTGAGTAACCAACCCAAAGTTTCCTTTTTCAAAGAATGTCATGATTTAAAAACTAAAGCAAAACCATAATCCTACAGTAAAATATTTTTA
This sequence comes from Rhizomys pruinosus, assembly GCA_009823505.1. Taxonomy (NCBI): domain Eukaryota; kingdom Metazoa; phylum Chordata; class Mammalia; order Rodentia; family Spalacidae; genus Rhizomys; species Rhizomys pruinosus. The sequence continues at coordinate 2,664,698 of VZQC01002242.1, read as the reverse complement.
AATGACAGGAAACAATATATTTTACAAAAGAGGCAATACAGTAGAAAAAAGGTCTCAGCTGAAGAAACATGCATGAGGTTTGTGACAGCGGGGTACAGGCCCTTCTCATACAGCAAGATGGCCTTCCAGGATAACCCTACAAACACTACTCCACGCTGGCTGTGGCAGAATGAATAGTACAGAAAGAAGTTGTACAGATAGGTGCAGTGCCCTATACTGCAAATACAGATTAATCAGAATAACAAAATTTAACCAATTAATAAAACTTTAAGTTGGTTAGCATCAACTTCAAAAAGACATTCAAAGGGTTAGGCAGAGAATGAACAGGTTCTTTCTAGTGGAGGAGTGATACTTGATTCTATGAAGCCCCAAAGGAGAGCAGACTGACTGTACTGAATCTGATGTAAGGAATGCACGTTATCATCATTTTCTACTTGGGTTTTAAATGAGGAAATCCAGCATTTTTAGGTAAATTTTTGTACTGATATTTGTATAGCACCCTCGGAAAATGAGGATTTTGGTCTCACAAGAATGTCCCCTACAGAATTAGCTATGCATTTTTCAGTGTCTTTGCTACCTGTAAGGTGAACCAGGCAAAAGGTGGCTAGGAGTAAAATGTTGAGTTGTTAAGAAGCTAAAACATAGCATCCTCTGGATGTCATCTGCAGATGTAGTTTTCTAGGCTTTTCCAGTCCCTTATGAGGGACATCGGTTATATACCCGGGAAGGAAAACACTCTATACACTAGAACACAAGCTATTCCGTCTTAACACTCTCAAGATGACCACCATGCTCAGTCTGCTGCTCCTCACCTGAGACTCAACAATACTCACTATTCTGTTACAAGGACATACAGAGCCCTGATCAAGGCTATTGTAATGGTTCCAACACTTATTGAATGGCTCACAACTCTCTGCTAGTCTTTCAAGATTTTTTAAAAAGCCATAGTTAAAATAGGGATAACACTTAGTAGAGTTCAACTGAAACAGCATTTAACAGTCTATAGGTTCTCTTATTCCTGAATTTTCTTTCCTCTTCCAGTTTGGAAATATCCTGGTCTTTAGCTTATTAAACTAATTTCTTGATGCACTAGTGGGTTAAAAACTGTAATTTGAAAAACACTTGTCATTGAGGATTTGGTAGAACCTAAGAAAAATAAAAAGCAAAAAGCAAAGGCCTGTAGCACAGGCAGACCTGTCAGTTTCAGACAGCTTCCTCTATCTAAATATATCTGGCACCCACCTTGAGTACTTTGTCTCAATCTTTTGAATACAGCAGCCTGTGCAAGGGGCAGGTGGCACAGCCTTAACAATCGACTAGCAGATCCCACTGGGATAGCTCTGCTACTAGACATTATCACAAGAAAGGCAGTGATATGATAAGGAAGGTTATGACAGTGTAAGGAAAACATTTATTTAGAGGCCACAGGGATAGTGACTTCAGGAAAAGTTTTGAGATACACACAACAGGAAAGAAACAACAAATATACATGCTTGAAAAGGGAAGCCAGTAGAGAGGCAGCGTACACAGTGTAATTCAGGGCTGACTGTCCTCGAAAGATGGTGAAAAACACTACCAAATCAAACATGCAACTGTAAATCATGAAGTGTTATGCTAACCAAAACAGGTGCCTAGAAACTAATGCTCCTAGTTTTCTGTGTGTGTTTTTTAATCTTCTAACATGATTGATAATTTACAGCTCTTGGGTCCTTCTACTCCAGAGACTCAAAACTGATGGGAGGAGGTAGACAAGTCATAAAGAAGAGATATTATTTCTCAGTTTCTATTGATACAGGAACGTAAAGGACAGGACATTAGCTGTGTGTGTACACTAGTAATCAAACCCCACTCCTGCTGGTTGCCAGAAGATAACAAAATGCTCGGCTGGCTATACTCCAGCACTTCTCCATGGGACACCCAGGAAGTTATGACTAACTTTTCTGAGCAGTGAAATCATGAAATAAATAGTCAACAAGGAAGGGCAGTGACAGGAAGGGCAGGAAGGCAACACTCCAGGAAGAGCGGAAGCTGCTGGAGACTTTCTGACCACCTCCGCCCAGTAGGTTAACTGTGGTGTATGTAAAACTGGAGGGGCTCAGCAGCAGAGAAAATGCACACTTCACCTTGCATGAAGGCCTGCGTGAGACCACATGGATGCCAACAGTTCAAAAGTCTTATTCATGTTTAGTGCAGAAAGCATTCTGGGAGACACAGTCTGAAGTGCTATTTATTTCGGCTTCTACAACAAAGCAAGGGTTTGACAAGCCTGCAGATTTCACAACCATTGAGCAAACATAGTCTGCAATTCCAAAACCAGCTTATAATAATTTGGTAGCACGTATATCAAACACTGTGTGCCATTCAATAACCGATTAAGACATTCTGTTCACAGTTCACAAATTGTACATTCCCTTTCATTTTTAAGTAGTCTATTAGTATTAAGGAGCAAAAACCTTGAACAAAAGCTACAGGAAAAAACCTTATTTTTGGACCAAGATGGAGTCCAGAATTTTTGTAGTGATGAGCCTGTATGTTTAAATAGTGCTTCTCACCTGAATCGGAGAAAGCAAATCAGAAATTCTTAATCTATGTCAGTAGGCTAGATTACTGGTGAGACTGACATGTGAGAGAGACTCTCTGTTACACAGTGTATTAATGTCTAAAATGTTGGAAAAAAATTTAAAGTTCTTGTTACCAGTGAACAGAAGGTAGGTATTATTAAGGCTTCAATAATTTTTCTTTGAGAATAACCATCTATTAAATATATGAACTGGATAAACTCATGGAATTGGCATGAGGAAGCATTTTTAAGGTTCTAAAGATGTGGAAGGGACTCTACCTTTTTGGGTATGCTATTCATTTTGAGTATGCTATTCATTTTGTTTTCAGGACTTCCTTAAGGCTGGGCTTAATGAGATATGCCCAATCTCAAAAAAGATTGTTTTGCACAATCATGCTACGAATTTTAGTATAATCAAAATCCTTTATTTTAATAAAAAAAGAAAACAATACCAAAATATTTACTTGTAAAAAAGAATTTCATGATTCTGAAGAAATTACTGCAAAGTTCTCTTGATGGCCCTGACGCAGTACCTAGCTTGATCGTTTACCATCGCTGAAGGAGACTGAAGTAAGCATGATTGAAGCTTAAAGGGTCAACTTGGGAAAAATAAATTTTGTTTGCTATGAGGACCGACTATGGACAGTCACTACCAAGAATAACCTGAAGGAAATATTTCTTTCTCTTATAAAAAAGTTAAGAATCATAACCAGATACATGATTCGAACGAGGAGACTGAATGGCCTTCACCAAATTGAAGTAATTTAACCACACAGTTGTTTTACCTGATTCTGTTTTTTTTTTTTTTTAAAAAACACCTAAAGCACATGATCCTTAAAAGTTCCCGCATAACATGCTTCTCCAGGCAGAAGTGCAGCATGGGCGTGGTGATGGGCTGCGAGCTCAAGGCAGTGCTCTTACTCAGGGGCTGGGGGAAGGCTCTCTTGCTTCTTCTAGCTTCATAAGGATCCACTGTTTGGAAAAACAAAACAACAATTACCAATTTTCAATGAAGTTGTGATGAAACAATATATAATGAATGGAAATGTATAACCTAGCTTTCTAGTTTAGTTAGAATATGCTGACACAATACTTAAAATTTATACTAAAAAACTCATTACTGAAACTGCTCAGATGGCTCAGAGATAATGTGGCTGGGCTTAATAGTAGGAATAACATTTCTCTAAGGTCCCTGGAATTAGAAGTTCACCTTCAGAATAAGAAAGTAAAACAAACCATTTGGCCAGAAAAGGACATCTGGCAGCTGTTCTGAATAGTTAGCATAGTCTGAAAAATCATTGATACAAAACTCCTTCCACCTTGTGCCAATTTTGTTTAGTTTAGTACACAAGAGTACTAAACCTCTATGATTCTGTATGTAAGAATTCTGCTTGAGTAGGTTACATACAGTTCTGCAGTAGGCAGTAGTATACCAACATCCTGGAGCAGTTTTGATGTTCTTATAAAAATTTCTCTTCAAGGACTTGAAATTGTAAAAGTGAAATGTAATACAAATCTAGCAATAGTGTCCATTAATGTGGGATCTGCATGATGGATGAACGTTCTGAAGTTGATGCCGGGGTATCCCCTTTACGACTCTACCCCAACTTCAGGCAGCAGAGCAGGGAGCAAGACTCTACCTGCTGGGGAGCAGGGCAGAAGCTAGAACAGGGCTTTGCCATGGAGAGACTTAGCACCCAGTAGAAACTAAAGCTCCACACAGGCTGCAGTAAGACCTTACCTATTAATAACCATGTGGGATACAGATGGACTAAATATTTCAATCAAAAGATGGAGTGTCTGACTAGATTAAAAAAAATAAAACACTGTAGATGTGTCACCTAAGCATGAACAATTCACAGACTATGTCTGGGTGTGTCCAGTTGTGGGACTCTGTACTATTCTCATCTTGTGCAAAAGAAGCTTCTTTTCTGAGTGGTGTCTAAGATATTTGTCTATAAATATAAGGATACCTCTTTTGTAGTTAGTAAGATGTTACCTTAGCCTAGGGAATGCCAACCTTGGGGATTTCTGTAAGATCTACAATGCAACCTGTACACATAAGGCCCAAACAACATAGAACAAGGACACAAGAAGGCACTGATTATCTCTTGACTTTTATTAAGGAAGCTCCCACATGCAACAAGAGGCCAGGAACTCAAAAGGGCCTGAGTGGCCAAACCATGGACATTAGGAGTCTACAGAGTGTGGTTCCGTGGTCAGGCTGCCTATATTCAGCTTCACCCACACAGGCTCAGGGAACACTATGGAAGAGGGGTGGAAAGATTATAAGAGCCAGGGAGGCAGTGCAAGACCGAATCCTACAAGCTCCTGGGAAACTATTCATATGAACCTACAGCATTGGTGCATAAGACACATGCAAGCTCAGCCTGACAAAACCCAGCAGAGAACTGCAGAAATTGGTAGCAGAGCCCAACTTTGGCTGAAGAAATATTGGCAGCTGACTGCAGTCAGGTGAGGAAGATCTGGCCTTCTTTAGGAAAGGGACTCTGGATAGGCCGACTAGAGCTCAGGGGATGAGCTGGCACTGAGGCAGGCAGAGTAGTTTGGCACAATGGACCCTAGCACAAAGGAAAGAATGTGTGAAGGTCGGGGATTAGGGGGCCTGCAGGACGGTGCCAAAGGAGAAGCGGGTATAGAGGTGATTAAAACTGATTGAAAGATTATGTATAAAACACAGAAAACTCAATAAAAATAAAACAACTCCAAATACAACTCATATCTTACTTTAAAGGAATGCATTTTACTTCTAGGGACACACCCAGATTGAAGTGAAAGGACTGAATTGGACATTTCATGTAAATGGAATTCAAAAGAAACCAGGACTAACCATACTGAGATAAAATCAACTTTAAATCAAAGTATTTTGAAATTGGAATTAGACTAGGAAAGTTATCATTTAATCATAAAAACTCAACTCAGCACACTCAATAGTGGCACATTCAGATACATAAGGCAAATATTAGAAGACCAAATGGGAGAGACAGACTGTAATACAGTAAAGACAGACTGTAATACATGGACTTTAATACTCTATTTTCTGCAATGCATATCCAGACAGAAGATCAACAGTTAACTTGCACCCTAGACCAAATGGACCCTACTAATCCATAGAACATTCCACCCACAGCTGCCAAATACACATTTTTCTCATCAGCAGAGAAGAGATCACAGAGAGGCCATAACACAAGTTTAAGCAAAGTTTTAAAAACTGAAATAATATTAATATTTTCTGACCACAGTGGAATAAAAACAGACACCAGTAACATGAAAAACTTTGGCAGTTATACAAATATGTGAAAATTAAATAACTTACTTTTTATTAATTTTAATTTTTTGGCCTTGAAAATGAAATAATTTGCTTTGGAACAAACAATGGATAAGGGAAGAAATAAAGAAGAAAATCTAACAATTTCTTCAAACAAATGGAAGTGGAGACAAAGCCTACTAAAACCTCTAGGCCACAGACACCAAAGGCAGCACCAGGAGGGGCATATACCAGTACCTTCACTACTTTTTACTATATCTTAAGGTGCTAGATAAACAAGGAAAAATACCCAAATAAGAAGGAAAAAAAAAGCCAGTAGGAATCAGAGCAAAAATAAATGACAGAGAGACTAAAACAAAAACCAAAAACCCAACAGTCAACAAAGTGCTTATTCGTTGAAAAGATAAACTAAACAAATCCTAAGGATATATGGATATGATATATATATAGACATATATATGTATGTATATATATATATATATATATATATATATATAAGGAAAAAACAAAAATGAAAGGGAGATAGTACAAACTGATATCACAGAAATATAAAAGATCATGGAATATTATTTTGAATAGCTATATATTAACAAATGTGATAACCTAGAAGAAATAAGTTGTAGACATATACACCTAAACAAGACTGAACTGTGAAGAAACAGAAAACATGGACTAAAATTAATAAACTAAAATGACTCAGGAATAAAAGTCTTCAAAGCCCAGGACCAGCCCAACTCTGAACCCTTTTGTAGGAGGTGGCTGTCTGGGCGAAGCCGCCCTTTGCCTTTGCAGCCAGTGACCGGCAGGTCAGGTTTGGAGCCTCTGTGGCTTTGTGTGGGCCGGCTCCTGAGGCAGGAACCCAGAAGTCACTCCAGGCAGGTACCGGGACATGGGCTAAGTCAGGCATATATCCCCCCACCCTACCAACTGGAATTGGTGAGAGAGTATCCAAGTGGACTTTTTTTGGAGAACCTTCAGAACAGGAAGAGAAGAGTGACTTAGGATTTCAATATCCAATATATAAACAAAATTGAAAGCCTGAAACCTAGACAAGTCAATACTCCATAAACAAGGGGGAGGAAAGAAAAAAAAAAAAAAAATGGAAGGAGGCAAGCAAAACCATCTGCTCGCATAGTGAAAAGACATTTGTGATTTGAATCACAAAAGGGAAACCCACATGCCAGGGACATGACAAAGGGACAACATGGGAAAGGCACAGGATAATCCTGCACCAGGCTTTACCAAACCTGTAGGACATAGCTACAATGGGATCCCCCTGGAGGTGACCCAAGGAACAGATCTTAGAGGAATAATTGCAGACATATACAGAGAAATTAAAAAAAATAAAGAAGAATTCAGAGAACTAAAGAGAGAGAATGAAAAACTCAAAAAGGACCTAGAGGGATACAATGACAAACTTTGGAAAGAACTAAAGGAACAGATTGACAAACTCCAGAAAGAACTAGAGGGAGAAAAGAAACAATCTGTGAAAGGAAGTAGATGGTGGGACTCATGAGCTGTATGGGTTTGGGCACAACTGCTCGCAAATTGGTTTTACATGAAGGATGCTTGTACTCACAAATTATCACTTATTGTTAAAAAAAAATGAAAACAAAACAACAACAACAACAAAAAACAGAAAGATGCAGAAAAGTTACGGCAGAATGCATGATATGGGAATATAGAAACCTTTTTGTCAAAAACTTTGCAATTCAAATATCTTAAAACTCAAACTGACAATGAAAAAGATTTGTATGTCCAACAAGGTTAAAATGTCACCAACTAAACGGCTTGAGAAAGAAACAGGGATACAGCTTTGCATGTTGTAGGATGTACCAGGAGTGCAGCAGAAAGGTTGGCATTGAAATTGAAGGGAAGAAAAAGCCTCACGACTGACTACAGACATTCAAACCCCTCTGTGGATCTACTTGTACAACAACTGTTATAATGAGTTCTAACACAAAACTTACCTCCTAGGTGCTCAAAGGGTTTTAATAAGGAGACTTTCTTACCTCCCCTCCATAGAACAAGGAGAAATATGTGGATATGAGGTTGTTCTCTAACTGTAAATTGGAGCCAACTTATTATAGATGGTAAGCTCTTATAAAACTGGTAAACATGCCTTCTTTAATTGACTTAATAAGACATAGGAACTGTGAAAAGGATTATTCTCTATTCAGAAACAATATATAATACTAAAGTCTCCTTAAGCTATGCACTTAAGCAAAATATATTAATACCAGGGAGCTTGATATCCGCAATGGATTATTCTTTGAAGGAGATGTTGGGCAGGGGATCCAAGCGGCCCCCCCCCCAAAAAGGTAAAGGTTTCGCCTGTAAACTGGGGATACCTGCAAGAAGAGAGGCGATAAGGTCCTGCTGTCGAAGACCTGCTTAAGCATGGGAAAGATGTATTGAGACCACACTTGCAAGTATACAGTTGGTCTCTGGAATAACCAGAGAGTGCTACCAAAGGCACATAAAACCAATCTAATAAAGCAAATATAGGTCTCCTTGAGTCAAGCAAGACTCCTTTCTTCAAACCAGCTACACCTCACCTGCCTGGGAAACATACTGTGCAGCAGTGGCAGCCATATGCCTTTATATCCCCAAATCTAATTGGCTATTAGCTCTCTCCTTGGAGGATAACCCACGGCGATTCCACAAGCTTACATCCTCTCAGTGGTTAGGAGCTGTTATAAGCCACAATAAGACCTGTCATTTTACAGAAAAAAACTATCATGGATTAATTATACCATCCAAACTCTGTGTCTATACCAAGTAACCTACCATAACAATTAGTACTGTCAAAATATCTATATATCTAATGCCTGTCTTGTTAGTAGGATTGAAAGGTTATTCCTGGACAAACTGTCAGCTCCATGAAAGGAAACAGCCAGAATTGACCAGAGTCGAAAAAACAGCTCCAGAGAAAGTAGACTGTTTTGCTTCTCATCCACCTATGCCCCTTTTCTAAGCCTAGGGAACAATCTGCGGAAGAGGGGGCGTGGTAGAATGTAAGGGCTGAAGTTGGTGGTGAATGGTGATGGTGAAAACTCAGCAATATAGTCTGGACAATTATTTGATCAAACTTGATTGAACAACAACCCCCCAGCGTGGATGGTGGACCCTTGGGCTGTGTGGGTTTGGGGGACAACTGCTTGCAAATTGGTTTTACATGAAGGATGCTGTACTCATAAATTATTACTTACTGTAAAAAATGAAAGAAAAAAAT
>VZQC01002242.1:2553852-2649472 GCA_009823505.1 Rhizomys pruinosus | reverse complement strand
AAAGAAGTAATAGAAACAAACAAACAAACAGCCCAGGACCAGATGGGCTCATTGCTTAATGATAGCAAACATTGAAAGGCAAACTAATACCTATTCTCCTTAATTTATTCAAAAGACAGAACAAGAAGCTGGGTGTGGTGACACACACCTTTAATCCTAGAGATCTGCCTGCCTCTGCTTACTGGCACTTGAGAGGAGAGGCAGGCAGATCTCTGTGTGTTCAAGGCCAGCCTGGTCTATAGAGCGAGCTCCGGGCCAACTGGAACTAAAGGGAGACCCCATCTCAAAAATACCAAAAAAAAAAGAACAAGAATGAATTCTTTCCAAGGCATTCAATGAAGCCATCATTACCCTGATACAAAAAAACAGATAAGGACACTACAAAAATATGAAAACACAGGCCCCAGGGAGACCCTGTCTCAAAAAGACCAAAAACAAACAAACAAACAAACAAACAAACAAACAAAAAAACACAGGCCCAAATTCTTGATAATCTTAGATATAAAAATGCTCCATAAAGCCGGGCATGGTGGCGCATGCCTTTAATCCTAGCACTTGGGAGGCAGAGGCAGGCGGATCTTTGTGAGTTCAAGGCCAGCCTGGTCTACAGAGTGAGTTCCAGGACAGCTAGGGCTACAGGGAGACCCTGTCTCGAAAAGACAAAAAAAAAAACAAAACAAAACAAATGCTCCATAAAAAAATGTTAATCTGAATTCAATAGCATATACAAAATAATTCTCCACAATCGAATGGGATTCATCCCAGGGATGCAAGGATGGTTTAAATATATGTAAATCGATATGATATACTACATTATAGAGCAAAGGTCAAAATCCAAGAGCTGCAGAAAAGACATTTGGTGCAATCCAGCATTTCTTCCTAATACAACTACTGAGCAAATCAGGTTTAGAAAGAATATGCCTCAAAGCAATACAGGGCATTTATAATAAACCTCACATTATACTGAAATCTTTATCTGTTTATTTTCTTTCAATATAGTTCTGGAAGTCCTAGATAAAACAACAGGGCAAGATGAAGAAAGGATATCTAAACCAGAATATAAGTAATATTGTCATTATTTGCAAATGGCCTGATGTTATATACTGAAAACTCCTAAAAGTCTACCCTCAAATGATGAGACCTAATAAATGAATTTAGCAAAATTTCAGGACACAATAAAATTACACAAAAATTCATGTTGTTTTAGTATGCTAAGGGCCAGTTATTTGAAATAGAAATTAAGAAACCAAAATCACTTATAATAGGTTAAGGAGGCCTACAGATAAATTTAATAGCCAAAGAGGTGAAAGACCTCTATAATGAAAATTATAAGACACCAATGAAAGAAATTAAACAAGACACAAATGAACAGAAAGATGGCTATGATCCTGGGTTGAACAATATTTTTTTTTTAGGTCTTTTTGAGACAGGGTCTCCCTGTAGCCCCAGCTGTCCTGGAACTCGCTCTGTAGACCAGGCTGGCCTTGAACTCACAAAGATCCGCCTGCCTCTGCCTCCTGAATGCTAGGATTAAAGGTGTGTGCCACCACACCTGGCTAAACAATATTGTTAATATGTCCATAATTACTCAAAGTGTTTTCCAGAGTCAATATATTTACCAAAATACCAATGACATTCTTTTCAGAACTAGAAAACACATAATCCTGAAATTTATAGGGAACCACAAAACCCCCAAACAGTCATGGCAATCTTTAGAATTGAAAGAAAAAAAGCACAAGGCATTATACTAAGTGACTTCAAAATACACTATTTGTCTGAAGTACCACATAGCATTGGCATAAAACAGACCCACAGACCAATGGAACAAAATAGCTTAGGAGCTATCCTACTCTTCAACATCCACTTATTTTTGACAAAGGGACTAAAATACACACTAGAGAAACATGCAGAAGATAGAAATCAGATCCCTGTCTCATACCAGTTATAAAACTGAACTCAAAATGGATTCAAGACTTCAAGATTCAAAACAAGAATTGAAGCTATGAAACTATTAGAAAACACAGGGGCCACTTCAAGACATTGGAATGAGCCAGGAATTTTTGGGTATGACCCCAGGAACATAGGCAAGAAAAGGCAAAATAGACTAATGAGATTACATAAATGAAAGCTTTTCTGTACAGCAAAGGAAACAACAGTAAGGGACAACCAAAAGAATGAGAGAAAATACTTGCAGTCTATATATCTGATAAGAGAATACAAAAGAAACTCAGAAAGCTCAACGACATCATCAAATAACCCAATTAAAACATTAACACGGGCTGAAGAGATAGATTAGAGGTTAAAAGTACTCTTTGCAGAAGACCCAGGTTTGAATCCAAGCACTCACATAGTGGCTAACAACCATCTATGTCACTCCAGTTCCAGGAGATCCGACATCTTCTTCCGGCCTCTACCAACACTGTTCAGCATGGGTGTACTTTTTTTTTTTGGTCTTTTAGAGACAGAGTCTTCCTGTATCCCCAGCTGTCCTGGAACTTGCTCTGTAGACCAGGCTGGCCTTGAACTCACACAGAGATCCACCTGCCTCTGCCTCCCAAGTGCTAGGATTAAAGGCTTGTGCCACCACGCCTGGCTAGCATGGGTGCACTTATATACATGCAGGCATAACACTCAGACACATTAAATACAAAGTTTTAAAAATAAACTTTTTTTATTTTATTTTATTTTTTATTTTTTTTATTTTTTTGTATGTGTATGAATGTACTGTCTGCATGTAGGTTTGTACACCTGTGTCGTGCAATGCTGCAGAGGTCAGAAGAGGGTCTTGGATTCCCCGGAACTGGAGTTCTCCTGGAATTGGAGTTACAGACGGTTCTTAGCCGCCATGTGTGTGCTGGGGATCAAACTCAGGTCTTCTGCAAGAGCAGTAGGTGGTCTTAACCATTAGGCTATCTCTCCAGCCCAAATTTTTTTAATAAAAATAAAAAATAGATCTAAGTAAACATTTCTTCAAAGAGGGCATACCAATGACCAAAAGTTCCATGAAGTAAATTTACATCATCACACATCATTGAGAGATGTCCATCTAAGCTACAAAGAAATATTACCTCATGATAAAGATTATTATCCAAAAGACTAAAGAGGAGGTGCTCTGGTAAGCACATAGAGAAAAGAGAATCCTTGAACAATAATGGGAGGAGTACAGATTTCTACACCCATTTTGGAAGACAATATGGAGATTACTCATAAAATTAAAAACCAACCTATCCCTGGGCCTGGTGGCACAGTCCAGTAATCCAACTACTTATGGAGCTAAATCAGGAAGATCACAATTTTAAGGCCAGTTGAGGCAAATTAGAAAGACCAATTTCAAATAAAAAGTAAAAAGAGGGACGGAGATATAGTTCAGGGGTAGAGTGCCTGCCTACTAGGTACAAGGCCCATTCTGCCCTAGTCCCACTGCTACCCTACCCTCACACAAATATCTAGGTACCAACAATTCCATTCCTGGGTACATAGCTAAAAGAAATGAAGACAGGACATGGAAGGGTTATCTGCATTCCTATGTTCACTGCAGCCCTAGTTTAGCCACAACAGCTAGGAAATGAGAATGAGCAAAGAATCCATCAGCTGATGAATGGATAAAGACATGCAGCACATATACACACAATGGAACTGCCATCCGCTGTAAAAACAAACCCTATCATCTGCAACCACGTAGATGAAACTGGAGATTAATTATCCAGGCACTGCATGGTCTTATATGGAATGTGAAAAACAACTGCATACCACAGAAGTTGAGAACAGAGAGAGAGCCCAGAGACAGCAAGAGATAGGGAAGGGCTATCAACAGTATGATGTTTTTTTCCACTGTCAACATGGCTGCGTTTAGAATCACCTAGAAGATTGATGACTCTTCTGGGTGTCCCAGTGAGGGTACTTTCAGGGAGGACTAAATGATAGGGAGGAAAGGCCTCAGATGTGAGCAGTATCACCTATACACAGACTGGAACCCAAGAGGACTAAAAAGAGAAAGGCAGCAGAGTGGCAGGATTCCCTTTTCTGTTTCTAAGGGGGCATGATACAAGCTCTGTTCTGATACATCCTGCCATGATAGACTGACTGCTGAAGCTGATCCAACAAATCTTCCCCTCTTACACTGCTTCTACCAGGCATCTTGTTATGCCAACAAAACTAATATAGAAAATCAGTACTGAGAGTGGGGTCACTGTGGTCACTATTCCTGGCCATATGAGTTTGAACCCTTTGGAACTAATTTGCAGGAGAAATTTGGGAAAGTTTGGAGTTTTGGATTAGAGAAAAGCCCTAGGATGATGTAAGCAGAGCTTAATGGGCAATTCCTGGGCTAGCTCAGAACTAGAAAGTCAACAGAATATGTAGACAAGACGGGTCCTCCAATCATCCTTGACAGGCCAACGGCATAATCACAAATGTCCACATATTCCTGAACCTCTCCGACGCCTTCCACTAAGATTTTTCCCATTTCCAGTGACACCAAGTTTCCCAGTACACGGATTTTCTCCCGCAAAGCATCACCAATCTGTCTTACTATTTCTCCTCGCTTTGGGGCAGGAATATCTGCCCAAGTTTTCCAAGCTTCTCTGGCTTTCTTTAGTTTCTTCATAGTCTTCCATACTGGCCTGCCTGACTCTTGCAATTGGCTCATTGTTACCTGGACAATAGGTCGTAATAACCTCTCCTCGGCCACCCCAACTTCCATTATACATGCCCTCGTTTTCCACGCACAGCCCTGGCTCCTGCAGCCAAGCATATTGGGGCTGACTAATCAACAGGGTGGACATTAGGGCGGCAGGCCTGCTCCCAGGGCCCGAAAATCTGCTGGTTTTTACAGCCTGCACTCGGAGCTCACGGGCCAGGTGCCACATGAGGATTCAGAGACTCTGTTGAAAATTGGACAATGGCCATTGTCTGTGTCTGACAAACAAAAACAAAACAAAACAAAACCTACCTATATTAGTTTTTTTTTTTTTTTTTTTTTGTCTTTTTGAGACAGGGTCTCCCTGTCGCCCCAGCTGTCGTGGAACTGGCTTTGTAGACCAGGATGGCCTTGAACTCACAAAGATTTACCTGCCTCTGCCTCCCGAGTGCTAGGATTAAAGGCATGCACCACCACGCCCGGCTAAAACCTACCTACATTTAATCTGTGTAATGAAACTTTGATGTATGCTGAGTTTAAAGATGACAGACTAATTCAGTGGAGGAAATTTCAAGACAGTATAGCATTCGAGCCATGGCATAATTATTGATGATTACTTTTAGTAAAACTTATAGTGAGGATCCAGAGCAAGAAACAGGGCAGAGGGATTTGAATAACACACAGTGCAGCCACAGTTAAAATTTGTGGGCGAGAAGTGTGTGGGTCATAAAGAAAATTGTCCCATTAGAAAGAACTCAAGCCCTTTGCACTGGTGTCACTGGAATAACCCCCTCCTCCTCACCCCTTGAACAAAGAAAAAGCAATGCAGCACAGTCTGTGCCTAAGTGGATGTGCACAGTTCTGTACCTTATAGCACAGAGCACCCAATCAGGATGTGTTACAATATATGAGAGACAAAGGAACTGAATTGTATATGGAGTATCAAAGGCTAAGCTTTTCTTTGTTCAGAGCCTTGCTTTAGGGCATTTTCTCTCAGGGACTATACCAGTACAATAAACTGCTTCCTGCAAGCAAGTTGCCTACTACACTGGTACAATAAAAAAGATACCATGAGAGTATCATAGGAATCAGCCTGATCCAGCCCACTCAACAGTATAAACATATGTAAATTCATTTGAAAGGCTTTCTTTTGAGAAGAAAGAGCCTAAAGGGCACCCTGTTCACACACCCAGGGAAGTATTGTTTCCCCATGTTTAAGCATTCGGGCACTGAGGGGCCTATCCACCGAAAGCCAGGAGGCCTGGGTACTGCTTAAGAGGGATGCAGACCTTTTATTTATCCAAGTCATACTGGGTTTGCAGGCATGCACAATGCAAGAGGTTATAGGATCATGGAACCTTTCACCTGGATTTTTATTTTTATAAGACAGCGTCTCATACAACTTGTTACTGAAATCTGTTATTCAGCTGAGGATGGACGACTTGAACTCCTGACCCTCCTACCTCCACTGCCATGTGCTGGAACTGCAGCCATGAACCATACCTGGCCTCCACCCAGACTTTTGAGGAAGGCCTGAGAGGCCAGCAGATGTGTATCAGGGTTAGATTCCTTGTGGGGCAAGGTATAAAACTGGGAGGTGAAGCCTATACTATACTAGAGACCCCCAGAAACATGGGCTGTTTTCTGGGGAACACTGAAAGCAATGAAAGGAGCTGGCTAAAGAAGAGGTCGTGTAAGCTGCAAATAGCAAGGCCATAGGGGCAGTGACCCAAGCCCAATGGAGCTCAAATCAAACACCATATGCCTGTCTGTTATGCCAGACAGGAAACTATAGGAGTTAATGCCTCCCCCAATGGGTTTCCGTCTTGCTTTGGTCCCATCTGCCTTTTTGTGCATCCGTTCCTTACCCCTTCGGAATGAAAAGTTTTACTCTGCCATGGAATCCTGAATTTCAAAGGAGTCTTTTTTTTTTTTTTTTTTTTTTTTTTTTTTTTTTTTTTTGAGATGGGGTCTCCCTTTTAGTCCCAGCTAGCCTGGTGCTCGCTCTGTAGACCAGGCTGATCTTGAACTCCCGAGTGCTGGGATTAAAGGCATGTGCCACCACTCCCAGCTGTTCAAATGAGACTTTGAACTTGGCCTTTTGAACAATGCTGGAACTGTTAAAGACTACAGAGAAACTTACAGAGAAAGTCCGGATATATTATGTATTATGAGATAGACATGAGCCTTTTAGGACCAGAAGTGGAATGCAGTGGCTTCAAAGCGATGCTTCTGGGTGTTAAGTTGACCAGGGTACAGTTGTGATGGCTTACCTTCATAGTCAACTAGACTAGAATGCCTAGGAGAGTGCTAAGGCATACTTTCTCATGTGTTATCTCTGAGGGTGCTTCTAGTGAGGATTAACTGAGAGAAGACTTGCTCTGAGGGCTGTATAACATGAAAGGGGGAAAGACAAACCTAGAAGAGTGCTAACTTTCTCCTCCTCCCTCTGAGAGGCCAAGGCATGCACTGTTCTGCTTTGCCACCTCCCTCCTACCATGACCGACTGACATTTCTGAACACTGAGCCAAACAAATCTTTCTTCTGTTAAGCTGTTTTCTATCATGTATTTTATAACAGCAATGAGAAAGGTAACCTATACAACTGGGTATTAAGTTATAGATAGTATCAAGAAGTCCACATGTACTATTACACAATAGAGTAAAGATTACAAGGTACTCAATACCGCAAAAAGGTAGAAGAAAAGTTTCTGAAGGTTTTCATCATAAAGAAATGTTGTGAAAAGAAATCTATAATGTAATTTAAATATTACACATATTTAGTTTTTCTAATATTTAAATATTAGAATATATGTACCGAAACATGATATGATATTCCATTAATATGTATAATTTTTATTAACTAAAACAAAAATATATCACTTCCTCAGAGACAAAGAATGAAAATGAGGAAAGAGAGGAGGAAAAATTTAGCAGAGATGCTTATGTCTCTTTAACTTAAGAACCTGTGGAAATAATACTTGTATAAGTACCAAGGAAAACTGAGCTGAGTGTCTTTCTCTGACTATCTCCAGAAGAGTAGTATAATTAAATGTTTTGGAATTAGATCACATGGTAACAAAGATTACAAAGGAAACTTAATACAGAGAATTTATAATAGATGTTAGTACACATCAATAGCACAAAAGAAGGTAGTGTAAAAACCATGCAGTTAGCATATTCTACTCTGTTTCCCTGTACCAGGTGACCTACATTAATATATACATATATATGTGTGTGCATATATACATATATATATATATGAAGGCTCCAGTTGTTTTGTTTCTGTTTCTTAGCAATAAATCCCTTATCCCATTTTTTACCATCGGCATGACAATGTTGCCTTGTATCGCATACCTAGATTGAAACTGCACAGTAGGTGCAAACTGCTCTAAGGTATACAGGAGAAGAAGATTAGTGAGGCCACCGGTCTGGGTCCAGACATCAGAAGAACTGGAAGATAGTCATAAGCAATGCAGAGAAGTAAGAGGCCAGGAGGCCAGCATTAGTTCTGAGTCTTGGAAGGAGGCATAGCACATGAGTTTAGTGCTTAACTGTCAATTTCCCAGCATAGTAAGTACAACGTAGAATTAAGAACAGCATCCTAGCTAGGATTAATATGACGCTATCAGTTCACTGGCTTCATTTTCTTGTAACTGCCATAAATCTTGAAGTATGTACAGTGCTTTTAAGCTCAAGCCATTCCCATTTCAAGGGAATGGAAGTTTCCCAAGTTTTCTCAAGGTTCTACCATCAAAAAAGGAAGGAAACATTGTAAGCTAGCTCTGCTGATGACAGGTTTGACCCCATTGCCTGGGGCCTGGATATGGTAATGGTTTCTGATCTGTCTTGTCTTATTACTGTAGCTGGGCAGTAGACAAATCAGCAATAAGGAGTTAGTTATACTTTCTCTGCTGGAGCTGATAGATTAACCAACCATAGATGAAATGGTTCCCGGTTTTTGTTGACTTTTTAAGAATAAAGAATTATAATTAGGATTAGAACATGCTGGGTGTGGAAGGCCAGGCCTATAATCCCAGCATTTAGGAGTCTAAGGCAGGAGACATCCTGGACTATACAGTGAGACCTGTCTCAAAAACCCAAAACAAGGAGCACTCAACTTGAAAAGCAAACAGAAGTATTGAAGTGACTGAGAAAAGAATGTCTGAAGGAAATGCTAGCTAGTTATACATACTAAAACTTAAAACAAAAGTCCCAAGAAATTTACCTGCTGTAAAAAATAGTTCACATAATGTAGCTTCAATCTGAGATGTGTGTACATAGTTTAAGTAAAAATTAATTATATTTACCCTAGCATCCTCTGGGGTCTTGAAGTTAATTATTTTTCCAAATTCATTGGCATGGAATACAGACTTCACCCGTTCCTGTACACAGAATTCATAACTTCAATAAAGAGAAAATCTAGTTGTAGAAACACAATAAAGAAATGCCACACAATCTTACTAGTCTACTAAGTCTAAGCTTAAGTCTAAGCTTAAGGAGCCATCATATATACATAAGTCTAAGCTTAAGGGGCCATAATATATACATAAGAAAGTCTTAAATGAGCCAAGGAAAGGTATCAGGGAAGAACGAGAACAAATGAAAAAAAGGGTATAATCTAACACATCTGTTTATCACTAAATTTGAAAGCTTATGGTGAGAGTTTAATTGCTAAAACCATAAAAGGTTACAGAGATGTGAACATTAAGTCTGAGAATGGTTGCCTCAAATAATTTATTAGAGAGTTTTGAATATATAGCTGTAGAATCCTGAGCCTAAGTAAAAAATGATATATACACATATGTGTATAATTATGGATATGTGCATGTGCACATAGGGATACACATACTTCTGACATTGTAAAATAGGAATGGAATAAGGCCATACTTTAGAATCAAGAAACTGGGCAAGTCTGGTAATTTCCCTTTACTACTTATACTCCTTTGGTATTCTGTTTACTATTGACAGCTGCAGTGTACTATTTTCAGATTAAGGTTAAAAAGTCAACATACCTTTGCTTCAATACGCAATCTTCTCCCATGGACAATGAATGGCTCTTTGGTAAATTCATCAAAACTATACTGCCACTCACATGTAAGCTGTCCAAATGTTCCCTTTGTTACGAACAATACACCACTGGGGAGAGGGTAAAGAAAGGAAGGAATCACTTTAAATAGAGGAACTTACATCTCATAATACATGTGTTCTTTGCAAGCAATATTTACCTATGTAAACTATAAGTCATAAATATATTTTGGAGGACTTATTTTATTTTTATTTTGTGTCTATCTGTGGGAGTCTGAGTATATGCGTCTGCATGCATCACATGCTTGCATGCAGCTGCAGAGGACAAAAGAGGAGTTGGATCCCCTGGAACTGGAGTTACAGGTGGCTCTGTGCCACCCAACACAGGTCCTGGGAACCATAACTTGGGTACTCTGTAAGAATAGGAAGTGCTCTTAACCACTGTGCCATCTCTCTAGACTTATAAAAAATCTTAATGAATTTAGGGCTTGGGGTAGGTGTCAGTGGTAAGACTGCGTGCCTAATAAATGTGTGGCTCTGGGTTTGATTCCCAGTACAACAAAACAAAATATAACTCGATGAACTGAAAACCATAAAAGTACCTGTTTTTAGATCACAATGGAACTAAACTAGAAACCTGTTTAAACAGAAAAATGACAAAAATACTTCCCAGAGCTTAGAAATAAAGACATTTCTAAAATAAGCTATGGTCAAAGAATCTCAAAAGTTGTTAGAAAAATACTTTGAATAGAGAATAAAAATATAAAATTTGTAGGATGCAGCTGATGTGATACTTAGTGGGAAACAGTATAACATACACTAGAAAAACTAAAGTGAAAGTCAAATATGTAAGACACCTCCTAAGAAATGGAAAACATTTATAGAACCGATTATCAGAAAATATTTTGGAGAAAGTTCATAAATAAGTAGTTTAGAACAAACGTCTTATTACTAAGACCCCATTTCATGTACTTCCTATATGGTATCAGAAAGAGGCTTTTCTAACCTTGTTGATAAAAATCAACATATTGAAAATCCCTGGGGGTTTTGTAGGCAAAATAAGTCCTACCATTGTCAATATCAGAGAAAACAACAACAACAAAAAAAAACCACCCGCATCATAAGCTTCTTATTTTAATCATTTCTTATTCATCTTGGTACCAGAAACTAAACAAAACTACATTTCATTTACAATTCTATGTAATCTCTTTCAAAGGACATTCTTTTACAACTTCTTTTTTTAGCTGAAACATCAACTTTAAGTTGGTGATGTAGACTTCAAGGAATTGAGTTAAAGAAACAGTTAGACTCCACTGAGATACAAGCCAGTCAGGCTCTGCCCTCAGTCTTCTATCTCATTCTTTTACCAGTCTGAGACCACTGGGGGTTGGGATGCTGAATGAGCTTCACAGCGCTACAGTCAATAGCGAGACACTCTCTATCATCTGCAGGCCCATCAACTCTTCCGCTACTAGCATATCTAGTTATGCGACTCACTATGTTTTTGTACTCTTATGAAGAGATCCTATGAAAATGTCTGGGCTAGCCTGAACTTTTTTTTTTTTTTTAGTGGGTAAAGTTTACCTTGGAGAAGACAGGTTTTTTTTTAAATAAAATTATTTATTATTATTATTATTATTATTATTATTATTTGTCTTTTTGAGACAGGGTCCCCCTGTAGCTCTGGCTGTCCTGGAACTCACTCTGTAGACCAGGGTGGGCTTGAACTCACAGAGATCTGCCTGCCTCTGCCTCCCAAGTGCTAGGATTAAAGGCGTGTGTCACCACGCCCAGCCTTATTTTTTATGTGTATGAGTGTACTGTCTGCATGCAGGTTGGTGCACCTGTGTCGTGCAATGCCGCAGAGGTCAGAACAGGGAGGGCGTCAGATTCCTCTGGAACTGGAGTTAAAGATGGTTCTTAGCCACCATGTGGGTGCTGGGAATCGAACCCGGGTCCTCTGCAAGAGCAGTCGGTGCTCTTAACTGCTGAGACATTTCTCCAGTCCCGGAGAAGACAGTTTTATATAATTCCTGTACCTACTGAACTGACTGAAGCAAATTATAAACGAAACTATGTTTATGCACGTCCGTGTTTGTAGGAATATGCAAAGAGAAACATGAATTTACAACCAGAGTTAGTAGGAATCAGTGACTGTATGGAAACAATAAATATGAAAGCCCATCACATGACCTTATCAAATTATATTAGAGAAGGAAAGGAAGTTACCTTCTAGTTATCATGAACATATCTGTCTTATTGATCATGACATGGGTAAAGTATTTGTATTTTGCAAATCTTCCATTTTCCATGACCTATAAAAAAGGAATAAGAAAACTAAAATACTCCATATTACTTTATGAGTCTCAAAAAGCCTTAATAAGGAAAATCATTAACATAGTTATATAGTAAATACATGTCTATTTCTAATACAAAATATATTAGAAAATTGAATTAAATATTCAGAAAATTGTTGCTGGTTTCCTTTTTGAAAGTGTTGACTATACTGCTTTGAGGTTGCACAGAAACAACAATGCCAATCTTTAAATGTGAGGCTTTATAAGATAATGTTTGCTTACAGGTTTAAATTCCACCTACTAAGTATTGAAGGTTATGGTTTTATCTTTGAAACCTATCACATCTGCACAAAAACATGTAAACATATTATTTTTAAACATATGCATCTGCCTCCTCTCTAGAAATTTCCTACCTTCCAGTCTTGCAAACACACTTTTGTCAGTCTCAAAACTCATTAAAAATCTGAAACAGAGAATTTTTGGACAAATCCAAGGCATACTGAGCCTGTGTAACAATTTCTAAGCTCATTTCAAGAATGTGAAACACTACTATGTTGCCGCTTAAAAATTCTTTACTCCAGAAAATATAAAACATATATAATCATGCATATAAATACTATTTTAAATTGTTTTGACATCATCTCTTCAGAGGATGGAGGCACCTTGTCTATTTAAAATATAAAGTTGGCTAGCCTACATTTTAAAGGCAAGTCATCTATTGTTACTAAGACCACTCAAAAAATTGGCACATTAAGAATTTAGGCACACAAGAGGTCATGAAGAAATTCCAAAAGAGGTTATTAAAAGTCTAGCGAGTTGTGTCCATGAAGCTATACTAAAAAAAAAAAAAAAAAAAATTGGGGTTGGAGAGATGGCCTAGCAGTTAAGAGCGCTGACTGCTCTTGCGGAGGACCCGGGTTCGATCCCCAGCACCCACATGGCGGCCGAGAGCTGTCTTTGGCTCCGGTTCCAGGAGAATCCAACACCTTCTTCTGACCTCTGCAGCATTGCACAAACCGGTGCACAAACCTACATTGAGGACAGTGGCATTGTACACTAAAAAAGAAATAAATTAAAAAATTAAGATTTTTTTAGCTTAAAAGAGCTGTGACTTCATGACATTTTGGCATTAAAAAAAACTGGTAGAAAAGTCTTCATTTGTATTGGAGAGCAAAGGAAACAAAAGCCAAGCCACAGGATGAGGTATACAGGCTATTTTCATGAAGTAACTTCACATGGAAGCTTCAAACTTCAATTATAAATTAAAGTGAAAAAGGGACATAACCACCGATTTAGAGAATCATTGAGAATAGAAAATTTATAATTATGCAAATTAAAAAAACTCAATGAAATAATCAATTTAACCAAATATAAACGAATAAAAATAATGAAATTATTAGAGATAGCAGTATATTTGAAAAAATCTAGGATATTCAGTAGGGGCGTGGTGGCGCACACCTTTACTCTAGCACTGGGAGGCAGAGGACCTGGTGGATCTTTGTGAGTTCAAGGCAGCCTGATCTACAAGTGATAACTCCAGGCATGCGGGCTACAAGGAGAAAAAACCCAGTCTACAAAAAGACCAAAAAAAAATAAAATATAAATAAAATAAAAATATCTAGGAATCAACTTTGAAGCAGAAGGAAAAGATTCCATTTCATATGGTTATTAAAGACAGATTTATTTCTGTTTTACAAATGCTATGTGTAATAAACCTAAAGCTATTAAAAGAGACCCGTCTCATTTAGTGGCAGATCTGGCCTCAAACTCTAACTCTCATGCTTAGTCATCATAGTTTGGGAATACAGGTGAGTACCGCCAGCCCCCGATAAGACATTGAGGGGAAAATTGAAAATGAAAATCCTGCTTATCTTAGATGTTAAAATTAATTACAAGGGTCCCACCCGCCAATCTTTCCTCTCTTACTTCCCTCCCCCTCTTTGCTCTTCCCCTCAGCCCCCTGGGCTTGGGAAGAGCACGGATGGCAGCGCAAGTGGTTTTCATGTTTCATTTTTATACTCTTTAATCTACTTGCTTTGTTTAAATATTTGAAAATAGATGAGCTTATAAAAGTATTCTCTTTGTTTTATATTTTTGGCCAAATTCTGAAATACAGAATACAAATACTGACTTCTTTTTTACACCAGTATTATAAAAGTCAAAAGTCTATATACCACATTGTCAGATTATTATCTTCACACTATGTAAAAGCCATGGTTCAATTCCAATACTAGTACTACTTGCAGTGTTAAGACTGGGGCACTGCACAAAGTCATCACTTTCATTTAAAAACAACTGACAACCACTGGGCTGGTGGTGCACGCCTTAATCCTAGCACTCAGGAGGCAGAAGGCAGTGGTTTGTGAGTTCACCGGCCAGCCTGTCATACAGGTGGAGTTCCAGGACAGCTGGGGGCTACAGGGAGAGGCCCTTGTCTCGAAAAAGACAAAAAAAAAAAAAATAAAATAAAATAAAATAAAATAAAAATAAATAAAAACAACTGAAATCAAATCTAAGCTGCACCATAAGATTAAATTAAACCAATTTCAATAGTCACAATAGCATCTGATATCACTAAGCTACACATTTTTTAACTAGTCCAATTCTCTCTGGAATTCATCCTGACCTTCATATACAACCCTGAAAAAAATGAACAAACATGATGGTCACAGATTTGAAAAATAAACAGTATCTCTTATTATTTAGAGCAGGTATTTAAAAAAACAAATATAATTCATTGAACATCAAAATTAGTGTCTCCATTACAAACATGTTAAATCGAACAGCAGGAGCAGAACCCCAGACTTGGCCACCACATAGTCACAGAAGCATGTAAGCAAACGTAATGGGTTATCAGCCACATCAGTCTAGAAACGTCATACTTTGGGTCACAATTTCCTGCACATTTGACTTTATAAACACTTTCTATGGGGGCTGGAGAGATGGCTGAGTGTTTAAGAGCACTGGCTGCTCTTACAGAGGACCAGATTTGATTGCCAGCACCCACATGCCAGCTAACAACCATCTGTTAACTCCAGTTCTAGGGGATCTGACGCCCTCTTCTGACTTCTGCAGGCACTGAATGACACAGGTACAATTAGACACGTGCAGGCAATATACTTGTACACATAAAATAAAAAAATATTAAAATAAATACATTTTATATGAAGATTTATGCTTTTATAAACATCATGTATTTCAGGAAAAAAAAATCCCGTAAAATTGACCTGAATGTTATTGTTCATCCAAACTAATCTCTCCCTTTGTACATGATGAAACTGAGAATTAGGTACTTCATCAATTTATCTAAATCTTAGTAACTGGAATATTAAGGTTATAGTTAAATGGCTTAGTGACTAGTTGCAAAACTAGGTTCAGAACATTGGCTTCTTTACTTTTATTTTTTGCTATATGTGTGTTTTGCTTCCATGTATGTGTGTGTATAATATGCATGCTTGGTGTCTGCAGAAGCCATAAGAGGGTGTCAAATTTACAGGAACTAGAGCTACAGAGGTGAACTACCATATGAGTGCTGGGAACTGAACTTGGCTCCTCTACACGAGAGCATTAAGTGTTTTTAACCACTGTGCCATCTCTCCAGCCCTGACTTCTTCACTTTTAATTTCAATGTTTCTATTACTATACTGTGATCTTTCCTCTTTCAGTGTAAGTCATGCTTTTTCTATGCTACTTAAAAAAAAAAAAAGTCCCTGATAATCCTGCAAGGGTGCCAGTTACTGAGGCAGGCTGTTGGAGCAGCTAAGGTTAGTTGATATTTTTACAAATCAATAGTGTTTAAATATCTTATATTTTTCTATTTCAAACACATGGTAGTTATAAATGTTTCTACTGAAATAATCTGAGATATCATTTAAAATAAAATAATGAGTAAAATTAAGGTTAGGAATCACTATGTAGAAGCTTTAGGTAAAGATCAATATCTAGATGAAATATCAAGGGATTACCAACAGCCAGTATTTTAGGGCATGTAGAATTAAGTAAAAATGATGTTTGCCATATTCATTAAAAGTGTATATATAAACTACTTGTCATTTGGGAAATCTCTAAAAGAAATAAACAGAAACACAAGTCAAACTGCATTCACTATATATGTCAGACTCTCTGTATATATATCAATTAAAATAGTTGTTGGTAAAAAGTTCTTGTTTGCATTTGGAAAATAGTATGTGTTTGGTACTTTATTCTGTAAAAACAAATAAATCCAAATCAAATTAAAATGTAATCAACTGGAACTGGAGACGTGGTTCAATGGTTAAGAGCACCTGGTATTCTTGCAGATGACAAGGTTCATTTCCCAGCACCCACATAAGGACTAACAATGATCCATAACTTCAGTTCCAGAGGATCCCACATCTCCATAGGCATTGCATGCACATGGTGTACTTATATACTTTGAGGCAAAACACTCATACAATAAGAGCAAATAAGCAAAAAAAAATTAAATATATAGATGACTTTTGTAATAGTGTTTCATAGTGGTGTGAGTTTGTTTTTTTATTTTATATATATATATTTTTATTTTTTATTTTTTGAGATTTTTGTTTCTTAAATGCATGTGTTTTAAATATAGCAACGTATGGAATTAAAAAAATGAGCCAGGTGCATGTCTGTAATATGATTGAGAAGCTGAGGCAGAAGGACTGAGTTTCAGTCCAGCCTGGGTTAGTTAGGAAGTTCCAGGTCAGCCTGTGCTGTGTGGGAAAACTGTCCCAGTAAAGCCAGGAGGGCAGAGAGAGGAGAGAGGGGAACAGAGGAAGAGGAGACGGGCAACTGGACAGCTTGCTCAAAAGATTTTTATCTTTAGAGAAAATTACAGTGAATACTACAATTCTAACAACTATCAAGCACCTAAGAGATTAAAAATTGTACTAAATCACTTCAAACTGAAACTTCAGTCCAAGTCAGAAGATAACAACAAAGCTTCATTATAGAATGTAGTAAAATCAATGATCTCAAAGCTCAGTGGTTTTATATACAATAAAGTGAAAGGCAAGCCAGTTAAAATAAACCTGATCTCACTGAATATGTCATCTGAAGTGGAAGTATCTAAGCTCTCATACCTTTGCTTCCTCATATGCTAATTAACTATTTTGACTGTCAGTCAAAGCAAGGCCATGGTGACAGACAGGAAAGCTGAGTATAACCCTATTATATAAAAGCAAATGAAAGAAATGAAATCAAGAGATCTAAATTGTTATAAACTCATACAACCAAAAACAGCCAAGAGAAAGCAAAGAATTATGTTCATGAATTAGCTAAATGCACTGAGAATGGCAGTCTCAGTTAAACTACGTAACACATTCCAAAAGCACAGCCCCTACCTGAAAAGTACATAGTTACAAGCAGTCACTAAAGGACTTCAAGTACACTCTCTACTGATCGATCTGTCATTACTATATATGCCTTACGCAATAACATTTTTTATACATGACAAGAAATTCACCTTTTTTGAAAATTTTATTTTTTTTATGTGTATGAATGCACTGTCTGCATGTAGGTTTGTACACCGGTGTCGTGCAATGTCGCAGAGGTCTGAAAAGGGTGTCGGATTCCCCTGGAACTGGAGTTAAAGATGGTTCTCAGCTGCCATGTGGGTTCTGGGAATCGAACCTGGGTCCTCTGCAAGAGCATTCAGTACTCTTAACCTCTAGGCCTTCTCTCCAGCCCCACAATAACATTTCTTTAAAAATACTGCATAAATACTGTAATTAGGAGAAGTCCAGATTAGTTTACTGTTTCTGTTTTGTAACTATTCTACTAACCTTGAAAGGAAAGAAAAAGGATGAGATTTAATGATGCTTTTATCCTGGCAAAGAGACAAATGAGGAATACACAGTTTATATAATGATGGCCAGAACTAGTATAAATTGGCATTCATCTGGAATAATAAAAATACAATAGTTTTTGTTAGGCACAATGTTAATAATCACATGCACTATCTTACTTGTTTCAATCCTAGCACTAATACCAGGACCAATGTCACTACAATTGTATCCATTTTACAGTCTGGAATTGAGGTCAGACAGAATAACAAAAGATTAAGTTACTAAAACAAAAAGGCTAGAACTAAACTTAACTTGACTTGGCTCAAGAATTCAAGTTCTGACCCACTGCTATATCTCAAGTAATAATTTTTGTTTTGTTTTGTTTTGTTTTGTTTTGGGGACAGAGTCTCACAATGTATCCCTGGCTGGCCTGGAATTCACTATGAAGACCACCCAGGCCTTGATAATTTAATACCAAACTGAGTTAGTATAGAAAAACTACAGTTGATCCTCTACATTTGTGGGTTTGGGTCCCAATTACTCATGGAAGCAAACACATTTTTTAATTTTAAAACTGTATGTATATGTATTTGAATGTGGGTTTGCCCACATATGTGCAGTGCCCTTGGAGGCCAAAAGAGGGTATTCAATCCCCTAGAACTAGAGTTCCAGGCTGTTGTGAGTCACCTGACCTTGAGTGCTGAAGTCAAACTACAGTTCTCTGCTAGAGCAGAATAGGCTCTTAACTACTGACCCATCTCTCCAGCCCCTCAAAAATTTTCTTAAAAATCTGAAACTCTATCAAAGGTACATATACTTTTTTCATCATTATTCCCTAAAAAATGAGAACTACATAGTGCTTACGTGGTATTTGGTGTTATAAGTAATCTACAAGGATTTTAAAAATATCTTATTTATTACTTTTTTTATGTGTATGAGTATATTGCCTGCATGTAAGTGCACCCATGTCATGCAATGTGCATGGAGATCAGAAAAGGGAGTTGGATCCCTTGGAACTAGAGTTAGAGACAGTTGTTAGTTGCTGTGTTGAGTTTGGGAATTGAACTTGGGTCCTCTGTAAGAGCAGCCAGTAATTTTAACTGCTGAGCCATCTCTCCAAGCCTCCTACAAAGGACTGAAAATATACAGAACAACACACTTATGTTTTATGCAAGTATCATGCCACTTTACATATTTATAGGTTTAATATCACTGGGGGTCCTGGAAGCAATCTGCTGTAGATACTGAGGGATGTCAATATGGACATTTCAGGAATTACAGAAGATGCAGTGGAATATCATTTTGGCAGTTCATTAAGATATAGATTCAGATATCCTGTAAATTCTATCAGGTTTTTTATAGTGTTTCATACTTCATGTAATAAATATTTAGGATCATACTCTCTTGAGAGATGAGTATTATGTGTCTTAATTTCTACAATTCCTTAGTGCCCTTCATGTATTAGTTAATGAACAGGAATAAATGTGAAAACCTTGTTATAGTTGGCCTCTACCATGGAATGGGTTTAATCTCCATCACTTGAATAATTAAACTTACTATGATTATAAGCTTATGAGGGACAGGCAAAAATTGATTACTCTCTTCAGCACTATAACCCTAATAGCTTGAAAAATATGAAATAGAAATAGTAGGGATGTAATGAAGATGAATGTATAGCATTAAAATTGCTATAGATCCACATGAACTGTTCCCAAATCATGCCAACGAAAACCCAATTATACATTTGTAACATCTTATTCTTCTGGAAACTTTAAAATTCATAGTAGTCTGGCAACTTATTTCAGAAAAGTTAATTTCACAAGAAAGCATCCAGCCTCTCATCCTTGTACCCTAACACTGGAATCAGAGACCTCTAACTATGGCAACTGCCTCAAACTTGACATACAATATCATGTGATTTTTACAGAATAACCGATCAAACAAAAATATGCTGCTTCCTTTCACCAATGACAAATTATTTTTTGATAAGAGGACCAACAATCTAATTTTGTATAAAAATCATTTTATTTAGCAAATGAAATTTAGTCAACAAAAGTACCTTTCATAACTGACCGTCTGACTATTAGATATGTGTGTGGCACACGAACAGATATACACATTATTCCAGATGAGCGTTATTGAGTTCTCCCTATGCTGAGAATCTGTCTTTCCAAAGAAACTAAAAAAAAAAAAAGTTTCAACAAGTAAGGAGAAATAATGGATTTAGTCTGGAGTCAGAATTTAGCTTAATCAAGGCTGAAGGCTTTCTAGACAGTACTTCCTGAGGAATCTGGCCTTCTACACTCAGCCTTGGGAAAAGGGTAAGATTCCAATGGAAGCTAGAGGAGTTTGACTTTTGAGAATTTCTTTCTACCTTAGCATGTACTCAATTTCCATTAAAATAGTATTTATCTCTTTGTATGATATTTACAAGTTTAATAACTGCACAAATGAATTTTCAGAGATTTAGAAATCAAATTAATTTTATTCTATTTACTAGGCTAAAATAAAATCTAATCAAGGGGCTGGCTCAGAGGTTAAGTGTACTGGCTAACAACATCCTTATATCCAGTTCTAGAGGATCTGATGTCTTCCTGTGACTTCTGTAAACACTACATGCATGGGTGTAATTATATACATGCACACAAACCACTAATACATATAAAAATTATTTTTAAAAGGTACTTAATAGGGGCTGGAGAGATGGCCTAGCGGTTAAGAGCACCAACTGCTCTTGCAGGGGACCCGGGTTCGATCCCCAGCACCCACATGGTGGCTAGAACCGTCTGTAACTCCAATTCCAGAAGAATTCCAGTTCCAGGGGAATCTGACACCCTCTTCTGACCTTCATGGCATTGCATGACATGGGTGCACAAACCTACTTGCAGACAGTACATTTATACACATAAATAAATAAAAATTTAAAAAAATTAAAAAAACAAAAGGTACTTAATAAACTTATATTTGGAATGAATAGAAAATGGAACCTCCCTAACCATCACTTTCAGAGGAAGACATGATTAATCTCAAAGTCTTATTCAAACAGTGTTTTTTTTTTTGTTTTGTTTTGACATAATACTCAATGGTTCTAAGTGGCGCTCCATTCATCTAAAATAAATGTAGTAGATCATATCATTCAGTACCAGTTGTTCAAATGTCTGAGCCTTTAAAAATGATAAGAGATTTGGCTAAAGTAATAATAAGAAACATGAAAACTGCATCCAAGCTGGATAGGTAAGAGCCTTTTCCAGAAACCTGCTTTAGTTGAGGTGTTAATAAAACTAATTTGCTTATGTGACAAAATGAGGCTCTCTTCAGTTTCTCCTCCCATTCAGAAATATGGTTCTTGAGAGGGAAAGTTACAAAATGAAGAGTAAAATACATAAGCTACTGTCTCCTAGTTCTTGTCCACTTACTCAAAATTTTAGGTGAAGCCAGGAGAAGGGTATCCAGCACTATTCTGGCAATCTGACTGCTATTTTTTAAGCCCTTTCTTCTGGTTAGTAGTAATTCTCTTCCTGAAGTAAAAGGAAAGACCACGCTGCTGAAGGTAGTAATCTTCCAATGGCTACTAAGGCAGTGTTTGAAGCTAATTATAAACATCTGTAATTTCTGAAAGAAAAGAAACAAACAACAAACAAAAACAGCCTCCCTCCTACAGTTTACACATAATAGCAACTATGGTATCTTTTTTTTTTTTTAATAGTGGATTATTTGTTTGTTTATTTTTAAGGGATTCTACAATATAATAACACAGTTGTTTGCAGATAACATTAATGTTACTCAGTTTGCCATACAATTAGGTAATTGGTGCATTTTGCAAGTATCTATGTCCAAATTTTGAACAACCCAAGGTTCCCATAGTCCAGTTGGAGAAGCTTGTATGCACAGGTATGTTGATCAATTAGGAGTCCAGACTATATTGGTATCTTTTTAAAGGAGTCAAAGACAACACTGATGAGATTAAAAAATATTTGAAAAGGTAAAGAATACACTATTCTCATGGGACAACCCAGTTTTCAATATTCAAATACAATGGATGTAGGGATTACACACACACACACACACACACACACTCACGCACGTTTTAGGAGATTTAAATTTCAAGGGGAAGACTTTTTTTTAATCAGGAAAGGTCAAGTGTGTTCAATGAAAAAGGAGCAGGTTCTGTATCAGCTAAAATATGTTTCTGTTGCTGGCCACGTATGTGCTTAATATGACTATGCCTCTCATATTTGGTAGAGGATTTTCTTAATCTTTAGATGCTAATAACTCTATTTATAAAATAGCAGTTCATGTATCTGAACCATAACTATGTGAATAAAAAAGGTAAGAAATATACCATAAGTGGTAAGAACATGAAAGATATTTTTTTCTATAGTTTCTTAAAAGTTTTGTGTGATACTCCTGTGTGTGTATGTGTGTGTGTGTGTGGGCATGCATTGGCCACAGTGCATATGTGGAGGTCAGAAGACAACCTTCAGTTCCTGTTCCTCACCTTTCCACCTTGCTTGAGACGGTCTCTGTGCTGCAGTGTATGCCAGGCTACTTGGTCTGCAGGCTTCTGAGACTCCTGCCTCTGCCTCCCATTCCCATAGCTGGGCTGGACTGCATGTGGACGCACTACTGTGGCCAGGTTTAACCTGGGTTCTGGGTGGGGATCTGAACGTGAGTCATCAGGCTGGTACAACAAGCACTTCTGCTCCTGAGCTACTTCCCCAACCCTTGCTGTTCTTTAATGAACAAATATTATTTTAACAATATAGAAATCTAATTTTGAAAGCTTTCGTATCATCTGTAAAACATAACTGTAGACTGAGAATCAATGTTGGTGAATTCATTATTGACAAGGATTCAATTTTTCTGTCTAACTATGGGCCTCTAAAACTATCTGCTTGCCTGCCTTTTCTTTTGTTGTTTTGTTTTTGTTTTTTGTTTTTTGAGACAGGATCTCATTCTATAGCCCAGGCTGGCCTTAAACTCACAATACTCCTGCCTTAGCTTTCCAAGTGCTGAGATTACATACAGGCTTTGACCCACCACCCTTGGCTAGAGATTCTACTGTTAGCTAGCAAAACCAACAAGTTTTACTGGATCCACTCATAAAATCTTTGCAGACATAATGTACTTAATGACTTATCAATAAACAACAATTCATATTATAAAATATGCTCAATGAAGAGAAAAGGTTTCTGTTAAAAATCTCTATTCTAATTTTTAAAAATACTTATAAAATTCTGAATGCTATATAAGATCCTCAGAATTATATAATCCAAGCACTTGGGAGGAAGAGGCAGGCAGATCTCTGTGAGTTCAAGGCCAGCTTGGTCTACACAGCAAGTTCCAGGCCATTTGGGGCTACAGGGAGACCCTGTCTTAAAAAGACCAAAAAAATTTTATGTATTTGTATGTAGCATGCATCTTTTTAATCATTTTTAAGTCTTAGAAAATTTAAATATGATTATGTTAAAACCCAGTGTTATTGGAAATCATTAACCATTTTGTTTTAAAAAATGATATTAGAAGACATTGTAGAGACTAACTGCTAAATAAATTTACTATATTGGCTGGGAGATAATTATGGATATTAAAATGCTTTGCCCCTAAAAATAAAACATTAAACACCTGTCAATAAAATTCAAATATTACTCTAATATGTTCTCTAATTCAGACCTATTTTAAATTATGTATTTTATTATATTTAGACTGAAATTTTTCTATTTTTTGCACATTCACTAAAATTAAAATTAGGTCTACACAGTTTAAATTCCTCTTCATTTATTCCAAAAGAACAAGGATAGAATAATGAATAAAACATTCATTTTCCACATTCATCCTTACTTGATCTAAATTCATGTTTGCACTTGGTATCATTTTATTTAAACCTCTTGGATCGTTAATATTTGGAGGTTATAACAGATCCATTTGTAAGGAAATCTGCAACACAAAACCAAAGCCTTGAAGATGCAGTAGAAAAGCATCCAGTGAGAGGAGGGTTGTTTTTTATCTTCTTCCCATCACGATAGGAAGTTAATTAATCCAGAATTTGTTTGTAACAGGGTCTCCATAGTCCCAGGCCACCTGGAAGTCACTATGTGAGGACTAGGCTAGCCTCCATTTCTCAGAGATCCATGTGCCTCTGCTTCCAGAAGGCTGGGATTAAAGGCATGCACCACTAAGTGCAGCCTACCATAGAATTTAAACCAGACAAACTAGTAGCAAGGACAGTAGCCATTTTCTTCAATGTATATGACCTTGAGACAGAAACACAATTAACATAGTTTTCATACTCAGTATGAAAAATTATAGTCATATTTACAAGGCTCCAGTTTGTATATTTTAAGAGGACTTTAAAACTAACACCCAATGTTACATCAATAAAAAGTATTTTCAATAATTTCAAAAGCTAATTAAGGAACTAATTACTATATATAGTATGCATCTGTATGTCTGTCAGAGGACAACCTATGGGAGCCAGCTCTCTCCTTCCAAATGTCAAGGAGAAGCAACTGAGCATAAAGAATCCCCAAGGGTAATCACTTAGGGAAGGGAGATTATTCCTTTCTGTTTTATTCACATTAGTAATGATCAAGTAGAAATGTGGAATATGTTACACAGTAACAGAATGGTATAGTATTACAAGTCTATTTTCAAATATTACTTTTTCATGAAGCTTACTACTAGACAGATACCATTTTAAAATTTCTAATTATACAGTCACTAATTTAAAAAAAAGAAACTGTTTGCTCCACTAGAATTTCAAAGGTGAACTCATTTTCTCCAGCACTATAGATCCCCATCCAAGACAACATGGCGTAAAATACAACAATTTTCACTGTTAAATATTTCTCTCATAAAAGCAGCATAAAAAAACATGGAAAATCAATTAATACTGGTGGTTAAAGAAGTCTGAAAAGAGTTCACTGTGGTAGAAAAGCATAAATGGAAAATTATGCTGCTAAACAATATATCACAGTCCTAAAGACTAAAATCTAAAGAATGAGGAACCCTAAGACCATATTTTAAACTTTACTGACTCGGTAACTTTGTTTAACTCTTACTGTTGGAGAGTTTTTAAATAAATGTAATTTTACTTCTAATTTTTCTATTACAACGGCAAATGACTCCCAAAATCTAGAACTTTTTCTAGATAAATTTTTAAGAAATAGATTAAGACCATCGCTATGAAATTGGTACCACAGAAATAAGCATCACAGATTGATGACAGAAAAACTCAATAAATGTCTTGCTAACCAATAGTTTAAGATTTTCTCTTTCACCAAGGTCTTATGCCAAAAAATCTCCAATGGGAGAAACCAATGAAGGCATTTCTCAGCCTTTCCTTCCTTAGACACACAGAGCACACAATGGTTTGTGTCCTTTTAGCTTCTAGCTGAAGTAGTAGCTTTGTGATTTTGGCCATGAGTGAGAAATTAGTGAGATAATGACACAGAGAAATTCAGTGTGATACTAGTAGCAATTATTTTAATAATCACTATTGTAACTTATATATTCCCAGGAGTACTATTGTGATGAAAACAATAAATACTCGGACATTTACTTATTTCCAGGTATGGCTATACATGTCCTTGATTTTGTTTTAATCTGAATGAATGCTGGGAAGATATAAATTTCTGAAAAAGCTGACTACTGTTAAAGCTGATCTTTATTGCCTTGGTAAGTTCAATATTTTAAAAATACAAGGTGGTTATTTAAAAGAACACAGCAAATAATGGCTTATATGAATCAAAACATCATAAAACCAAGAGATAAATTCAGAAATTATGGATTGAAAGAAAACTCAAAAGTTCAGCAAACGGTCTTCTACAAACCACAATAAGTTCAGTATAAGCAAAGTCCTTAATATAAATATTCCTTTGTTGATCTAAAAGCATGGTAGTCACAAGGAATTCATTGTAAGTGCTACTAATAATTCACGTTTTAGGAGTTTTGGTTTTTCTTTTTAGTACATCTGATATGCTAGGGCAGTAAGGCACAAGAATTCTATTTATCTAAGTTGAAATTTTAAAATTTCAGTGTTCAAAATATAAAACATTTACTCACAAAACTCTGAGACAAAGAAAACCGTTCTCCACATTACTCAGAAAAATATGCATGTTTATTATACAAGTTCTCTTATTGTCCTGAATTATTTATAACATTTTGTAACAGATACAGTAGATATGTGAACTGTAAGATAAGTTTGTTAACTGTTGCAAAAATATGAGTAAATCAAAGAATTAAAATAATTCTTTAATTTTCTGACTATACTTCATTATCTAATAGTCCATGACAAATCATATTTATAATAGTAGTTCAACTTAGATGACTCTGAAATAGAACAAATCCACACAGCTTTCAAGTTATGTAAGTTTATTATGAAAAGAAGTTTGACAAAATACCTTTAAGGCTGAATAAATATAAAACATCAAATAATATTCCTATTCTTTCCCCTTCCACTTTTTTTTCTTAAAACAATGGTAATACATTACAGCCCAGAAAATTTACATAACACTTTTTAATTAAAAAGTCATTTGCTAACAAGTAGGTAATTTAAAACAGACGTAATGAACATTAAAAACTATAAGTCTAACTATAAATCTTGGACAAACTGTGTAATACAAAGCTGTGATATATAAAAGCAAATTTATAATATATGATATGCTCTACTTTGAATGTTAGATACATTTTTTACATGTAAATAATGCAATTATTTTACTTTATTATGATGTTGAGAGAAACATTTTAAAATGAAAAAATGCTTTACTTCCTTAAAAATGGACATATGGGCATAATGATAACAGTTAAACAAAACATTCCAAGTAAAATGATAAAGAGCATATGAATCTTAACAGTTTAGTTCTGACTAATCCTCCTCCTCCTCCTCCTCATCACTACTGCTACTGTCAGTCATAATCCATTCCCTGTAGACCTGAATTTTCTGTAAGCATGGTAAAGGAAAAAGAAGCATAAAGATTAGTTAAGTATGGAAAATTACAGGGAAAACATGTTAAAATTATGAAATGT
Organism: Rhizomys pruinosus; assembly: GCA_009823505.1. Classification (NCBI taxonomy): domain Eukaryota; kingdom Metazoa; phylum Chordata; class Mammalia; order Rodentia; family Spalacidae; genus Rhizomys; species Rhizomys pruinosus. The sequence continues at coordinate 2,622,696 of VZQC01002242.1, read as the reverse complement.
TCAGGAGTTATAATAATTTTAAAGCAGGGTTTTCAACTGTGATTCACACTGTAATAGTGAATGTAATACTTCATAACTTAATAAGCCTAAGACTAACCCCTATATACACACTCAATGTTTGAAATGGTTTCATGATATAAATAAGTTGTTCTATGAATAGATGATAATTCTTCAACTACTAGGAAGCACTGAAATAATGCACTGCTTTTTAAACAGATGGCATATAATGAAAAATGTATTTTATATAGAACTATATTATATATGGACATATGAATTTAGTAAAAAAAATTACATAATTTTTTATTAGAAAAAGCAAAAAAGGGAGAAACACTAGAAAATATCTAACATTTTATAAGGCACAATTATTAGAGCCCTTAGATGAAATCTAGGCAGATGAGGTTTCTATTCTTGAAACAGGATCTCATTGTATCACAGGCCGATCTTGAACTTGCCATCTGAGGATGGCCTTGAACTTCTGATCCTCCTGCTTCCACCTCCCTAGTGTTAGGATTACAAGTGTACACCACCATGTCTGCTCAGGATCAGATCCAGGGCTTTTTCCATGCTACACAAGCTCTCTACCAATTTTATTCTATTACATATTTTATTACATATTTTTAACAGATATGCTAGTAATACAGTAATTATAATTTAGAAAAACACTATTACTACTAAAACATCAATCTACTTCTTACATCTGTAAATAATGCTAATGGTAAACATACCAAGGCCTCTTATAAAAGAGCCTATAGGTATTCAAGCTAATACTATGTTTAACTATCCTCCTGAAAAACAATAGCTGATATTTTTAGCCAAGACAGGCCTCCTAAAAATATGCATCTTTAAATATAGTAGCAACTCATGGTTTTATAACCCAAAGAAAACAAAGTATGAATAAACTTACTTTCTACTGAAACCAAATTATCAACCATGAGAAATATTTGGTACAACCTGTACTCTAATAATGAGGAAAGAAAGCATATTACTACTAAATTCTCCTCACTCTTCACCTGTATTTCTTAATAAGTTTCTTAAAAATAATTTTTGAGAAATACATATTTCACTAGAATATATATTTGGCTTTTTGAGAGAGGGTTTTACTATGTCATCCTGGCTACCCTGGAACTCCCTATGTAGACAGGCTGGCCTTGAAGTCATAGCTATCTGCCTCCTGAGTGCTAGAATTAAAGGCATGTGCCACCAAACATGGCAAAAAAACGTTTTTAAAAAGTGTTTTGAAAACTTAAACTTTCAGTATAGTAAAATGTTCTAACAAGAGAAGGTAGGTATTGTGTAGAAATCCTTCAATTGGATTAGCCACAGGTGACACCTGAAACTTTTCTGTCTTCAAAGAATGACACGCTTTCATTATAGAGATTGTAAAATATGTCTTTTAGGCACAATCTCTCAAAAGAGTACCAATTCTAACTCAATATGCAAGTATTTTGGTGCTTTAACAACATTTTAAAATAATAGTATAAACTCACTTTACTAAATACAGTACATTAATGCTATGTCAAACAGAAGATCCAGAAGATGTAAAAGTACATTTAATGTAATAAAAGACTCTATGTGCAGTGGATAAAATATTAAAAGTTTTAAGTCTTTACCCTGGTTATTTGAAAAATGGGAAGTTCCACATATTAACAGTTTATTATTACCATGAATATTTTCAAATCTATATAACATACTGACTCTCTGTTTTCAAATAAATAGCTTAATTTGGTATTTTATTCCAAAACCATGGAAACAACTTGATACTTGAGATAGCCTGATATGGGATTTCTTTTACATCCACTAGGACCTAAGTGTTCAAGTTTGAGTTATCAAGTAACAGAGTTGTCTGAACTGGCAAAACATTCTTCTTCAAACTGTCTACAGCCCCCCAAAGTTATTTTTCCTTACTAAAAGATGGTGTTTGTTGCAAACTATGCATCAAATATCACAAGGCTTTAAGATGAGCATGCCTAAAGAATGCTTAAAAACCCATAAATGATCTGCAATGGCAGTGTTCCTGAGTCCTGTTTCCCCTTCTTTACACCGAAATGGAAATAAAGACTATTTAATATAAAAACTAGCAGTGGTGTGAAAAAGAGAAGGACCCCAAATAAAAATGGTCTAACCAGCTAAATATGTACCATCAACTATAAAGGGCACACAAAACACACTGGCTTTTATCAGATCAAGACTATCCAATGCAGAACCAAGAAAAATCTATAGCAAGATTAGATTGACTGAGATTCCTAATACAAGTTACCAATACAAAATCTTTTCTTTATATTCAAAATACTGAAACAGCTGCACAGAGTTTGTAAAAGTTTAAGACTAAAAGCTACAGTTGGCTTTCACTTGCAAAGTCATGCATTAATTGTTTTCATATCAAACTTTTTGATGCCTGTAAAAAAGAAAACAAATCTTATAGTAAATAAACGTACTTTAAAGCATACATAAATAAAAGAATTGAAATTAAAAAAACAAAAAGCCTGATTTTTTCCAAAGTATTGTATAATTACCTAAAACAAACAAACCAAATCTGAGTGAAGTAATACAGTCCCAGAAAAACGAACAACAAATGGTATCCCTCATCTGTGGATGCTAGTGCCAATTACCCAGTTGTAAGTATTTCTTGTGTAGGGCCCCCTGAGCTTTTGTCCAAAGCAGTTGGGCGTAATGCATATTGGAAACAACAACAACAACAACAACAGAAAGGACTGCATCAAAGGACTGACTGAAACAGTGAACTTCTGCTCAAAACAGTCAACTTCCTCATGGAGAATATTGAGAAAGACTGAGAAAGAGATGAAAAGCATGTTTGGCAGAATACATGAGCTCTGGCGGGGTGGGGGAATGGGCGGGAACACGGGTCTAGATTTGTTAAAAAAATAAAAATAAATAAAAATAAATTAAAATGGAACTAAAAAAACAAAACAAAACAAAAAACAAACAAACCCATCTTGTATAACATGATTTTAATGTGTAAGACATTCTTCACTTACCTGCAACATTTGATTTCCAGTACCATCCCTCAATCTGTAAGGTCTGATGACACCATCTTCATTAAAGAATCGAGGGGGTCGCAGACTTTCTACTTCAGAAGTCTCTGTAGCTCTAGAAGAAAAAAAATATAGCTTGGTTTTGAAAATTATTTCCAAAAACTTCTTAAAATATTATAAAGTACAAACTACAATAATGATCATTTAGATAAAATAAGAATACTATATTACTTTTCTATTTTAAATCTGTTATGACATAAATGTAAATTCTCTAGAATAGAGAATGTAAATAATGGAAATAGTTAAAAATAGAAAAATTTAAAAATATATAACAAGTTTGTTAATAGAGTCCCTTGGATTTTCTTTGTGATTACAGTACTGGCAAATAATGACAGTGGGGCCCTTTTCTTTCCCAATTTAATTTCTTACATTTGTTCTTCTTTTCCTAGCATATTATCTAGCTTCTGGGTTACAATTCTAGATTAAAGATAGGATTTGGACATCTTTATCTCATTTCTCATTTCATAGGTAAAGCTTACAATTCCAATTCTTCATAAAACAGATATTAACAACTTTTTTTTAAAGAAAGCACTGTTTATCAAGCCAAAGAAGTTTATTTCTATTCTTACTGTGATATATTCCTTTTTTTTTTTTTTTAATGTTGCTGTTTTTTAAAACCTTAAATGCACCATGAATTTTAAGTAAGGATTTTTTTGATCATTGTGATCATGGTTTATTTCTGCTATGGTATGGAAATGAAATGCCTCCCAAAGGCTTAGTTTTATGTTTTTTTTTTTTTTTCCCGTTTTTCTTTTATAAGCAGGTGGTGGTAGTGGTTGAGTAACATTTTGGACATGGGCCCAACTGTCAGATACGGGGCCAGAGGGGTTGGCCCAAGGTAGGCTCGTTTCCAGTTTAGATGTCTGCTTTCTGGTCAGCACCTGTGAAACCAGCTGCTACAGCCTCCTTGTTCTACCAACTCTGGCTGCCATACTATCCACACATGAAACTGTGACCAAAATAAACATAACTTCTCTTTAGTCACTTCTACCAGGTATCTTGCCATAGGAACTAGAAAATAACCTTCAAGCTATTAATGTCAGAAGACACATGATGTGGTTTCCAAATACTCAAATACCATCATACTCTCTAATAGAATGGATAAATTATTATTTAATAACATGTAAGGGACAGGGCTGAGGTACTTGGGGGTTAGAAGGAACAGTCTATCCAGTGCATGTCCTATGCTTTCCTCATTAGTCCCTTCTTGCTTACCCACGTACCCAGCCCTAATATTTTACTTTTCTGAGCATTCAGCCACTATCACTACCACCAAGCTCACAAATGTTATGACCATCTCTACCTATTCATTTGGAGGGTAGCCAAATGTGATCAGAGGCTTTTCTGAGGGAGTATTTAATACCTACTGTATACAATATACTGGAATTTGGGTAACACAGTATTTAACAACAGAAAAATATCAAGGGAACATGAAAAATAGTATTTGTGTTTTTAGTGGCATTATAAGTTTTTTTTTTTTTTTTGCTCTTTTTGAGACAGGGTCTCCCTGGAGCTCCGGCTGTCCTGGAACTCGCTATATAGACCAGGCTGGCCTTGAACTCAAAAAGATCTGCCTGCCTCTGCCTCCCAAGTGCTAGGATTAAAGGCGTGTGCCACCACACCCAAGTAAGTATTTTTTTTTAGTGGACAGAACAAATATTCATCTGTTGATGAACGGAGAGTAAAAGAGGAATGTGGTGGATTGAAGGAAAAATATACCTCATGGTTTATACATGTGAATATTTAGTGGTGCTGTCTGGAGAAGTCACAGACCTTCTAGGATATGGAGTCTTACTGGAGAAAGCATGTCACTAGGGGCAGGCTTTGAAAGTCTGCATCCTTGCCCCACTTCCAGTTTGTTCCCTCTGTTTCCTGTGTGAGAATGGAAATGTCACCAGCCAGGTTCCTGCTCTGCTGCTCCTGAGGCCTGGTGTCATGCCTACTCCTCCATTAGGGACTGTGATCCTCTGGAAATGTGAGCCTAAGTAAACGCTTCTCTAAACAGCTCTTGGTCATGGTATTTTATCACAGCAACAGAAAGCTAATGCAGGTGGTATTCCCACATAATAAAGTATTAGTCAGCCATAGAAATTAAGCTTTCCTTTTTGCTATATCAGATATAAGCCCTGAAAGTTTAATGCTGAGGCTGGAGAAATGACTCAGTAGCTAAAAGCATTGGCTTTTAGGACCTGAGATCTGCTCTCAGCACCCAAATGGCAACCATCTAAATGGTCTCCTCAGCCTCATGGTAGAGCCTTGTGTCATTCATTCTCATAAGCATCCCATCAATTCTCATTCATTCTCATAAACACCCCATCAATTCTCAAGAAAAACTGCAACAGCAGAAAAAAACTGGAAGGCATTACTCTAATTTTCACACTCAGGCTGGAAACTCCATGATCATGCAGTTTATCTTCAAACAGAAGAACTTCTTCAAAAAATTTAATCTGTTCTCTAGCTTTAAATGTCTCTGTATCTATGTGATCTGTTATAGGTACAACCTTTAACTTAAGAGATTTTCCAAGTATTGTTCCTTTATAATCTGTTGTGTAGGTCCAATTGTATGGTTTTATAACTTCTTTGGAGTGTTCACCTTCCATCCTACTTTCCTGCCACTCTTCAGTACAAGCTACTTTAAGCATTCCTCAGTAGCTGTTTACACATCTTAGTGGATCCGTAGAATTGAATTCAATTCCAAAGCCAGAGCCATGCTGGATCCTTAAAACGTCTCTAAACATCATTTCAGGAAGAGACGGCATATGCAATTAATTCATCAGCTAACTTCTCCACATCCGTGGACTTCATGATGTGGGTCTTGGAGGCTGGAAGCCGTGGATCATCAAGCTCCGCTGAGCCACAAGGAGCAGGCGGCAGCCATCATGGCTAGGCGCTCCCTGCAGCTCGGCCCCTTGGTGAGGCCATTACCATCCTGGCCCCGCCCCCTGCCAGAGAAGGACTTTCTAAAGAAGACTCTGGTTGCTCAAAAATAAGACCGACAACTGATAAATGAACTGAAAAGCTTCTTTACAGCAAAGGAAACAATCAAATGAAGAGGCACCCTGCAGAAAAGGAAAACATTTCTTCCAGCTGTACATCCCACAAGAGATCAACATCTAGAATACACAAAGAATTAAAAAACAAAACACCAAGAAAACAAAGAACAAAATTTTAAAAAATGGGCTCCAGATCTGAACAGAAGAGTCTCAAAAGGAAGAAATACAAATGGTTAAAACACTTTAAAAACTGTTTAATATCATTAGCCATCAGGGAAAGAAAAATTAAAACTACTCAGATTCCATCTCACTCTAGTCAGAAAGGCTATCACCAAGAAATCAAATGTGATTAAATGTGATCAAATATGATCAAATGCTAGAGAGGATGTGGGGAAAGAGGAACCCTCATTCATTGTTACTGGGAATGTAAAGTGGTACAGCCACTATGGAAATCAGTGTAGAGAATCTTCAGAAAGCTAAGAACAGAACCACCATACAACCTAGCTATTCCACTCCAGGGCATATACCTAAAGGATTTTAAGATCAATGGTTATTGCTGTTCTAGTCACAAAAGGTAGAATATCCAATGAGGCTAGATGTCCACCAAATCATGAACAAATCATGAAACTGTGGTACATATACACAATGGTGTTTTAGTCAGCTATAAAGAAAAATGAAATTTGCAGGACAGTGGCTGAATTGGAGGTAATCTAGGCACAAGAAAGCAGCAAAGCACCACACACTTTCATATGTGGACCCTAACCTTAAATATTTCTAATTTTGTATATTCAACTTAAGAGTTCCTGTAGAGGTCTGAATCTAGGAAGAGGCCATGGAGAGACAGATGCCTTAAAAGGAGAGGGAATAGTAGAATGTAGGTAATACAAAAGTAGAGAGGAAGAATACCAAGAGTGGAAAGGTTTAAGTGAGGAGGAGGATGGAGATGAGGTAGGGTTAGACAAAAAAGGATATATAAAAGCCATATGAAACCTACACTCTTATAACCTAACTATAAAAGAACTGGCTAAGACCCTGTTTTAGCTGGGAGTGGTGGCGCACACCTTTAACTAGCACTTGGGAGGACGGAGGCAGGCGATCTTTGTGAGTTCAAGGCCAGGTTGGTCACAAAGTGAGTTCCAGGACGCTGGGCTACAGGGAGACACTGTCTTAAAAAGACCAAAAAAAAAAAAAAGAAAAAGACCCTGTTGTAAAGACACCTTGGCTGTATGATACAGAGAAGTCAAGGTAGAAACCAAGCTGAAGTTTCCTGTTGGCTAGCTTTGATAGTGCCAGAAGGTGCTATGCAGGCTGCTGAGGAAGAAAAGACATCAAAGGTCTTACCCAGCTGCAAACCCTACAAACTATGATACCAACCTGCCAAGCAAGAAGTGCCCACTTATGTAATAACAGCATGACTATTAATCAGTGTAACCAACTGCTCTCTGAATTTGAGGAAGGGGTAAAAAGACTATAATATAAAAGCTGGAGAAATGTTATCCAAGAAAAGGGCTGTGAAATGTCTTCTTTTGGGCACTAAATAGTCAGTGCAATCACACACTCTCCACAACTCTGTGTGACTGTACTGGGTCTGCACAAGAACGGGTCCATCAAGACCCAGGCAAGGGTACAGGAGATACTGCTGAACTATTTTTTACAGTTTCAGAGCAAGAGGGAATTGTATAAAAAGTGATGACTCCATTGGGTTTCAATGAATACATGTAATCCAGCAGTCACCCAGATGGCCCTCACTAAATGGATCACATAACAAAAACAAAAGTCAGAAATCTGGGAAGGGGGGGTAAAAAAAGGGTAGGGTCGATAGGGATGAGACAGAGATAAGAGATAGTGCGGAGAGAGTAACCAGAATGCATTATGTACATGTATGAAACTGTCAAAGAACATTAATAAAAATACTAATAGCTATTTGTGAAGATTATTTGTAACAGTACTTTGAATATAGTAAAAAAATTCATTTTTATCTTAAAGTTATATGCTTCTAATGGTTATAATTTAGTTCTTTAAAAAATTTATTTCTGAGCCAGGTGTGGTGGTGCACGCCTTTAATCCCAGCACTTAAGAGGCTATGTGGGCCATCCCAGGCTGGCTTTCATCTTACAGTTACCCACCTGCCTCTTGTCTCCCAGTGCTGGGATTAAAGATGTGCACCACCAGCACAATTACCAAAACCTTTAAAATGCATTCTTAGCAAGCCATTAGCTTTCACCAGTCCAAAAGCTAAGCATACCACCACATAGCATCTGAGATTTTATCAGTTTCCCTACTTTGCTATAACCTGCCTACTCGATGTATTTGAAAATTGTTTTGATTTAGACTTTTTTCCATTATTATAAAAACTTTATTAAACTGTTGCCATGTTGGAACATGGTATTTAGGATATTCTGAATTAAAGTTTCTGGGCAATGGTCACTCATACTGGGTTCGAGACTAAATTCTCTTACTCTCTTTGAAAAGATATTAGAGAGAAACCTTTTCCACCATCACCTTGGTTACTCTTATTTTAATGTTCTGTCCCTCCCACTTTTTCAGAATTGGGGATTGAATCCAGGACTTTCTATGTGCTCAACAAGCACTCCGTCATGGCACCACATCTCCAACCATAATCTGCTTTGTTTTGCAGAATTTTTTTTTTACCACTTGCGTATCATATATATTTGCCAGTTACTTATTTTTTTTACTCTCCAACAAGACTAGAAGCTGTCTCAGGACAGGAATTCTGCCAGTTATGCCCTCTGCTGGTTTTCTGAGTGACTAGAAGTCTTTAATCCCTATGCATTATAGAGATACATATTTCTATGTGTAAATTAAATAGCTCATTAGGTAAATCTTAATTATTCAATTACTTACTTTTATCTTCTTGATGCATCAAAATTGAGAGAAATACTGAATTCTTCCATTACTAAAAATGTGGGAAGTTCCTATAATTGTATCCAATTTTGCTTTGTAAAAATTGAGGCTATTTTATGAACTGAAGTTCAAATTTTTTTTTTTTTTTCTTTTCGAGACAGGGTCTCCATGTAGCCCCAGCTGCCCTGGAACTCACTTTGCAGACCAGGCTGGCCTTGAACTCACAAAGATCCGCCTGCCTCTGCCTCTCAAGTGCTAGGATTAAAGGCATACACCACCACGCCTGGCTCTATTTTTTTTTGGTCTATCAAATTTTTTATCTTTTGGGGTTTTTATTATCCCAAAGATGTTTTTGACTAAAGATAGTTTCACTTCATATTAATAAGCATATATATTTCATAAATGAGATTAAATTGATTCATTTTATTACTTTATATAATTTTGTTTCGATGTTATTTCTCTGTAGCTCAGATTTATCCATAAATGTATTTTTTACCATTGGTTATTATAACCTATTCTTTGTTTCAATGTGTTTCTTCACAGCTCTTAGTATTTATTCTTTTTATTTTACTAAAAATGTTTTGATTCGTCCTTGATCCTTAAAGGTAATACAAGTGTGGACGGAATTATGGAAGGCAATTCTAGCAGCTTTGTGCAGAAGTCTACAGAGCTTTCTACATGCTTTAATTCCTTCAGGTTCATAGACCTTTGAGTTTGAGTTTTTCTGATGACCTTTGAGTTTGAGTTTTTCTGATGACCTTTGAGTTTGAGTTTTTCTGATGACTCTGACTAAAAAATTTTTTTTTAATGAAGTAAAAGTTACAGAGAGAAGAGAGTGATTCTCCTGTCCCTATCATAAATCGAAATTACAATAAAACAGAGATAAAGACTGAAGGGAAGGAATGAATATAACATCTTAAAATAAGGTCATAAATAAAGGGTGAAGATAAACTCAGTGTGAACCAAGGAATATAAAGTGCCATTTTTACTTTTATTTTTATTTAAAAAAATTTAAAATTTTATTTATTCTTTATGTGTATGAATATACTGTCTGCATGCAGGTCTGTGCACCCGTGTTGTGCAATGCCTCGGAGGTCAGAAGAGGGCATCAGATTCCCCTGGAACTGGAGTTAAAGACAGCTCTCAGCCACCATGTGGGTGCTGGGGATTGAACCCGGGTCCTCTGCAAGAGCAGTTGGTGCTCTTAACTGCTAGGACATCTCTCCAGCCCCTACTTTTATTTTTTATTCTTTATTATTTTCATGTGTACAAGTGCATTGCTTATATGGAGGTAGGAGCACCCATTATTGCAACGCCCATGGAGGCCAGAAAATAAATGACCCAATCAAAAGATGGAGTAAAGATCTGAACAGAGACTTCTCAAATGAAGAAGTAAAGATGGCTGGGAAACATCTTAAAAAGTGTTCAACATTGCTAGTAATTAAGGAAATGCAAATTACAAACACTTTAAGGTTTCTTACCCCAGTAAGACTAGCTATGATCAAGAAAACAAAAGATAACAAATGCTGAAGAGGTCATGGGGAAAGAGAAACACTCATTCACTGCTGGTGGGATTGTAAACTTGTGCAACCCCTATGGAAAGCAGTGTGGAGAACCTTTAAAAGACTCAAAATGAACCTACCACTTGACCCAGTCATACCATTCCTGGGTATATACCCAAAGGATTCATCCTATTGCAGAGAGATGTGCACAACCATGTTTATTGCAGCTCTTTTCACTATAGCAAAGAGCTGGAAGCAACAACCCAAGTGTCCCTCAACTGATGAATGGGTAATGAAAATGTGGTACATCTACACAATGGAGTTCTACGCAGCAGTAAAGAAAGACATCATGAAATTTCCAGCTAAATGGATGGAACTAGCAGCCATTATGCTAAGTGAAGTAACATAGTCCCAGAAAAACAAAGTATGGTGTCCCTCATTTATGAATCCTAGCAAATCCTTAAATGTAAGTGTCAAGGTAGGTAATTTGTTAGTAAAGATAATAACACATTGACAGACATTGCTATAGATATACCTTGAAGTTTATGTCTCTATTTTCCTCAGTTCTAAGATTTATGAGAAAGAACATAACTTTTTTAAAAGTTAAAAAAAATCCCTAGCTAGTATTAGGTATGTGCCATTTTCATGGCTATAGCACTTTACTGTTCCCTCACTCGTAGAGAAAATTTTTACCTTTTGATTCCCTGAAAGGTGCTGCTTGCCATGTCTATGATACCTCCAGTTGGCCTGGCCACAGCTCCAACTAAACCTTTCCCAACACCTTTAAAGAAACCAGCCGCTCCTTCCTTTTGAGCTCCTATAAAGGAAAACATACTAATAATGTTTTATGCAATTGGCTCAAGAATAAAAATGGAAACAACTTGCACCCAAAGGAACCAACATACTTGCCTTTAATTGGTTTTGTAACAATTCCTGTAATGCCACTTACAAAGCCCTGGAGGGAAAGCACAATTGAAAACTTATAATACTTCCATATGATGCTTAGAAGGTCATCTTGATTTAACAACAAAAAAAAATGTTCAGCGTTCTTTGTCTTTATATGCCATAATAATTAACATACTGCCTAAGAACTTTATCTAAACAGAATGTTTTTAGAGACTACTAAAGTATTTCCCAGATCACTACTCACTTCTTTATAATATTCAAATAATAATTTAAGGCATGAGAGTTATACATGTCTATTTCCTTATTCAGAAAGTGCTGGTTTAAAAGCTATTCACTAAAATGTTCCTATCTCCGTGCAATTTCTTACAGAAACTAAGCCTTTTCCTCCACGAGTGATGCCTTCTCTGAGGCCAGCTGGCTGCTTATTCATGGCTTCCCGTCTCTTCTGTTGGTAGTCTTCATCCATAGTCATAGCTGCTACCCCTTTAGCCATAGCACTGGTGATTTTGGAGGCAGCACCAGCTAATCCGCCTACCAGAAATGACAATATCTTAAGTAAAAGCAATCATGTCATTAATCTCTAACACAATAAGACTCGGCATTCTGTGTCTTACCAACAGCTCCACCAACCAGCGCTTTAAGTCCTAATGCCATTCCCTCTACAAATTCTTCTGGACCTTGGATGGCTCCCTAAAGTGACAAAAAATTTGTATTTAAACATGTGCATAGTGATATAAAGAACATGATATTGACTGAAATTAATATGTCCTAGAGGAAGTGATGCCAGCAAAAACCTCACACTGAATTCTCAGGGATAATTTCATGACACTGAAGACGATAAAACATTTGATGAAGTTGTTCCAAACAACGAGTGGGAAGGATAATTCATCCCAGTCTAGAAAAGATGACCATTCTGCATTGTAGACTGTATGATGGATAGAAAGCACAGTATTCTTGATGTTTTAGGAAAGATATAAAACAATAATTCTTAGCAACTATAATTTTTTAATATGGCAATGTATACAGTAAATATTAGCTTTATTTTTATAAGTGGGAAAGTTCTGAATGTTTCAATGAAAAGTTTTAAGGGATGTAGAACAAACAAGATTTTTCCATTCACTATTGATTGATTTGTACATTATCAACTCGTATGGTTATTTTCATAGTTCCATACTTCTGTGCAAACCAAAATTATCCACACATGGTGTTCTTCCTTTAATTACAGTCTGAACTGTATGCACCTTTTATAAGGTAAAAATTTCTTCTTATTGTTAAAAACATCATAATTTTGTGGATCTAAAAAAAATTATTTACAGGGGGCCAGAGAGATGGGTTGGCACTGGCTCTTCTTGCAGAAGACACACATTTGAATCCCAGCACCCACACGGAAGCTAACAACCATCAGTAACTCCAGATCAAGGGAGTTACTGATGGAGAACAGAAGGAGGAATACCCCTCCTTCTGTTCTCCATGGGTACTGTATGACAAGGGTGCACTTAATAAGATTAAAATAAATAAATATTAAAAATTATACCTCAAGTTAGCAACGGAAATCTATTTTCTACTAAGAAAGTGTTACATATTAAATAATTTAAAAATAACTATTTTACCTGGTAAGGCTCATAAAAAAATGCTTCCACACCTTCTGAAAATTCTCTAATTAAGCCAAAAGGATTTCCCAAAACATCAAGTCCAAGAATGAGTACATACATTTGTTTAATAGCCTAAAAATAAAATGTGAACATTAATAAAATATTATTAGAACTATAATACAGAACTATAGATCACTTAGTATACAAATCCAGTTTGTTCAGGCTAACATCTTTACTACAAATTTCAACTCCTAATCCATATCACTATTCTCAGTCTAAAAAAAAATTACATATTGCCGAGTGTGGTGGTGTATACCTTTAATCCAAGCACTCAGGAGGCAGAGGAAGGTGGATCTCTGCAACTTCAAGGCCAGCCTGCTCTATACAATGAGCTCCAAGACAGCTGGGGGTAGGGGGAGATGTTGTCTCAAAAAAGACAAAAAAAATTTACATATTTAGCTGGGTGTGGTGGTGTACGCCTTTAATCCTGGCAGTCAGGATGCAGAGGCTGGTTCTGTCTCAAAAAGACAACAAAACAATGCATGTCTGTATACATGTGCACATTTGTGTGGTATGTATAGAAGCAAGAGTTCAACCTCAAGAACCGCATCCACTTCCTTTGATACAGAGTCTCCCATTGGCTTGGAGCACACTGATTAGGCTACACTGGCTGTCATATGAACCCCAGCAATCTTCCCGCCTGCCTGCTCCATGCTGGAACCCCAGGCATCTTCCTGCCTCTGCCTGTTCCATGCTGGAACCCCAGCGATCTTCCTGCCTCTGCCTGCTCAATGCTGGAACCCCAGCGATCTTCCTGCCTGCCTGCTCCATGCTGGAACCCCAGCAATCTTCCTGCCTCTGCCTGCTCAATGCTGGAACCCCAGCGATCTTCCTGCCTGCCTGCTCCATGTTGGAACCCCAGCGATCTTTCTTCCTCTCTCTGCCTGCTCAATGCTGGAACCCCAGCGATCTTCCTGCCTCTGCCTGCTCAATGCTGGATTACAGGGATATACTACCATGCCTGGCATTTGCACACAGGTTCTGGGGAACCAAACTCAAGTCATCTGGGTTGCAAGTCAAGGGCTTTAGTGACCAAGTTATGTCCTTCCACTCCCAACCTACTATATTATGATTCTAAGAAGCAACTTGGTTTTAAAATAATAGAGATAAATTGAAGATCTGGAATGCAGAAAATGCTTTCCAGTGTATCATTACTTGTGATAGCCTTTACTACCATCATCCTTTTATATGCATCATAGGTAAGTACACGGCAAAAGTAGGGTCCAAGTCCAGAACTAAAGTTGAAATTACAAGATACAGGAATAAGAGTTGAAAAGGTTCATTAAAATAGTGTATGTGGCTGACTCAACAAATACATATTAAAAATATTTTGTGTTCTGCTGGGTATGGTAGCACACTCTTAATTCCAGCAGTTGGTAGGCAAAGGCAGGAGGATCTCTGTGGGATTGAGGCCTGGTCTACTTTAGCAAGTACCAGGCCAGGTGGGGCTCAAGAGACCTAAACAAATAAACAAACAAGCAAAACAATAAAAATAGTGTTTTAGTTTCTCTTGAGGCCATTTAAAAAATAAGTATAGGGCTGGAGAGACGGCCTAGTGGTTAAGAGCACCAACTGCTCTTGCAGAGGACCCAGGTTCAATCCCCAGCACCCACATGACTGCTGAGAACCATCTTTAACTCCAGTTCCAGGGGAACCCAACACCATCTTCTGACCTCTGTGGCACTGCACAAACCTACATGCAGACAGTACATTCATACACATAAAAAATAAATAAAATAAAAAAATAAGTATAATGAATTACTGTTATTAAAAGATGGTTTTAGGGGCTGGAGAGATGGCTCAGTGGTTAAGAGCGCCGACTGCTCTTGCAGAGGACCGGGGTTCGATTCCCAGCACCCGCATGGCAGCTAAGAACTGTCTTTAGCTCCAGTTCCAGGGGAATCCAATGCCCTCTTCTGACCTCCGCTGCATTGCACGACATGGGTGCACCAACCTACATGCAGACAGTACACTCATAAACATAAAAAATAATAAAATTAAAAAAATTTTTAAAGATGTTTTTAAAAAATATTTAATTTTTTATGTGCATGAGTATTTTGCCTACATGCATGTACATGTGCAACGTTCCTATAAGGACCTGGAACTGGAATTACAGATGGTTGTTAGGCACTATAGGCTGAGAATAAAACACAGGTCCTCTACACGGGAATCAAGCTATTAACTGCTGAACTATCTCTCCAGACCTGAAATGATTTATGTATTTCTAATTCACACTAATGGTGAAAAAAAATTCATATATATATATATATATATTATATATATATTCTTTTAAAAGTACAAGATGGGCTGGGGGACATTGCGGTGCACAGCTTTAATTTCCGCACTGGGAAGCAGTAGGCAGCAGAGATTGAGAGATTGAGGCTAACCTGGTCTTACATTAGCAAGTTCTTATGGTCAGTTTGGCCTACTGGGAGGAAGGCACGCTCTCAAAAAACAAAAGGAAAAAAAAAAAAAAATGAGCAAAAAACTGGAAATATACTGTTAGGTTCAGGTTTTTTATTTTAATAAATCTGGGTGGGGGAACCAAGTTAAAGGTAAATGGTTTTTTTTTGTCTTTTTGAGACAGGGTTCCCTATAGCCCCAGCTTGTCATGGAAGCTCACTCTGTAGACCAGGGGACTGCCCTTTGAAACCTCGCAAAGATTCCTCGCCCTAGCCTTCCGCCTCCCAAGTGCTAGGCTATAAAGGTGTGCCACCACCATGCCCAGCTCTAAAGTTTTTTAAGCTATTTACTTTTTTGAGAAAAATCTACATTACACATGCATGAACAGACACATCAGGTTTCACTAGCTCTCCATCCTTTTGTAGGATAATATCTCAGACAAACCTGTTTTGAGTAGTGTCTTACTACTTCAGACGAAAAAAAAGCGGCCCCCCCCCCCCCTTCAGGTGTGTGTGGAATACTGGTAGTTGTGAGTTCAAAAAAAGGCAAGCGCTGAACAAAACATAACACATATTTATCAATACACCTATGCACATTATGCTACAGAGAGAGAAATTTAACACTATTGACTGCGATTTGGTTTCTTTATCAATTTTTTCTCCCGATCTCTAATATCTCCTCATATACATTTCAAGTTAGAGTTCTCTAAGAACTAGATCAAACTCGTGGCTTGTATCCTAATAAAAAAAAACCCAACAAAAGACTAAGATCGCGATCCTGGGATCTTATCCATGGACCTCTAGAATTATTTCCAACTGTGAAATGGCTACTTGGGAATGGCCAGACTCCTGTGAGCCCTTCCTTATGCACTGAGAGCAGAGGCACCAGAGTCAGCTTACTTGTAAAACCACTGACAACCTGATTCACTAACTGGAAAGCTCCATGCTTCTTTTCACTGAATGTGAGAACAGTCACTCTCAGGTTATTTTGCTGCCATCAAGTCTATGTTTTTTGTTTGACTGCTACCCAAGTTATTCCCATACTGATCTTAATGAGGAGACATATTACCCGAGAAGATTATTCTTTTCTAAAGTCTCCACTTGAGTCTTTGAGTCACTGGTCAGATCCCCAATTAGCTTCCATTATAACTTATATTCAAATATAAAATTGGATTTTTTTGTTTTTTTGATAAAGCCTGTGTTGTATATGCTGGTCTTAAATTCATGGACTCAAGTAATTTTTCACCTTAGCTTTTCCATCACTGAAACTACACATGGTGCCTAGCCTAAATATAAATTATTGACTACAACACATTTAAATCGATCCCTTTATTTCCCATGTCACTAAATTCATTCTGTCTAGTCGCATTCTTTGAATAGCCATGATAGGCTTCAAAGCTCAATCTCTCAAGCACCATAGTTTTGGGTATCCACTTATAATGAATATTTAGGTCAGAATTTGTAAAGTATATAAAACTAAATAGCCTGTGTATGTTCTCCTTAAGGAATTTAATAATTCTTCTGTAACATAAGGCATTAAGTGCAGATAAAATATTTGATGTTAATATTTTGACTATAACCCATTTAAAGACAAAAACCACATTTGTGTATAATTTTTTTTTTTTTTTGGTCTTTTTGAGACAGGGTCTCCCTTTAGTCCCAGCTGGCCTGGAGCATGCTATGTAGCCCAGGCTGGCCTTGAACTCACAAAGATCCGCCTGCCTCTGCCTCCCAAGTGCTGGGATTAAAGGCATGCGCCACCATGCCCAGCTGCATATAATTTTTAATGTATTTTTTCACATTTACAAAACTTTTAGGCAAATATAAATGGTCCATTCAATAGTATATATCTGAGTTTTAAACATACTTAAAAACTACATCTTGTACATCTGTAAGGGTGGCACCAATACTCTTCAGCAAAAGATTTAAAGAATGAACTGGAATTAATCCTTTATGTTGTTCTGAATCTTTTGCTCCTTCTCTGCCAGAGCTCAATGAAACACTTAAGTGCAACTGAAAAAACAAAGAGAGCAATACATTAAAGCACCTTCGTCACAGTGGCAATTAGAACTTAAAAAAAATGGCTTAAGTTTACTATACCATAAATATGATTTGACAGTTACATGCACTATGCCAAAACTTAGTAATTGGAAAATCAAAGAAATTAAATTTCAGCAGAGCTCAATTTATATTTACTTAAGTATTTCATAATATTCAGCCAATTCTATTCCTTTTTAATTTTTTTTCTTTTTCTATCTTCTTATTTTGGAGACAGAGTCTCCCTGTAGCTCCAGCTAGCCTGGAACTTGCTATGTAGACCAGACAGGCCATGAACTCACAGAGATCTGCCTCCCTCTGTCTCTGGAGTGCTGGGATTAAAGACATGCACCATCACACTTGGCCTATTTCTTTTTAATATTTATTCATTCATTTATTTATTTAATTTTCTGAGACAGGTTCTCTTACTAGACCAGGAGACCCAGTAACTGCAGTCTTCCTGCAGCAACCTCTTGGATGTTCGGGTTACAAGCAGTACACTACCATACCCAGCTTCTTTTGACACTGCTGTGCCTAGTAAAGCGTTAACTGTAATACATCTGTTAATAACACTAACAACCTAGAAGTTGGAATAGTTAACAATAATTCAGGTATCTCCTGCTTTATTCTGCTGACTTAATTCTAATAGTTGAAATGTAAACTTTAGGATGTGTTGCACTACATATATATCCTGTATATAGAGTTCTATAGTAATTTAAAGAATACTGCAAATAACTTGCAGAAATTACGCTATAAAATTAGATTTTGGCTGGCAAGATGCCTGACTGGGTTAAGGCACTTGGGAACCCACATGGTTGAAGGAGGTAACTAACTCCTGCAAGTTGATCTCTGACCTCCATATCTGTGGCTGCAAATGTACACACACACACACACACACACAGATAAAAATAATAATAATAATAATAATGATAACAATAGAATATAAAATCTTATTACAGTCTGTGGTAAACTCTTTTTGTGTATGTGAGTATGCATATATGTGTGGTATGTGTGTGCAGGTGCATGTGTGTAGTATGTGCATTGTATACCTGTATCTATCTACCTAGCTATATTTTTTTTCATGTGGAAGGCACAGGATGTCCTCCATCATTCTCTGCTTTATTCCTTTGAGACAGGGGGTCTCAATGAACCTATAGCTCACCATGTTCTGACTAGGCTAGTATTCCAAACCTCAGAGATTCTCCTATCTGTCCCCTACCATGCAGCACTGGGGTTATAGGCATGGAGCTGAGTTTTTTCCCTATGGAGATGCTGGGGATCTGAACTGAGGTTCCAGCGTTTGTGCAGCAAGTACTCTTACCCACAGAGCCATCTCACTAACCTCTGTGCCCAACTCTGAAGCCCAATTTATAAATTTATGAGAAAATTAAAGTAAAATAACATAAGATTAAGACATAAATGTACAAGCACAGTTTACAAACACTTCTACATGTTTAAAGAATTTTCTCAAGAATTTTCTCAAAAACTGAAGGATCAATTCTTTTGTGATTTACCTTTGTGCCTATAAAGTTATACAACTTCTACACAATTAAAGAATATACTTTGAATTTTTATATCCCTCAAAGAGGTTAAATTAATTCATAATTAATGTGACCTGAGACACAAAAATGGTATTATTTCTCTTACCTTTATAGGAGATATATGAAAATATTCAAAGAGATTGACTTGTGATTCATCTACTGATGAAACGGTTTCAATTTCATTTTCAAAAGTTTCTATATCCTTATGAAAATGTTCAACCTATAAAAGAATACAAAAACTAAAAGACCTGTTTGTGTACAATATTTAAGGACAATGCCTCATACATTGTGTAAAACTTCCATATCATCCAGAATCCACACTATTCATAATTGGAAGTTGATGCCTCAGAAAATAAACTAGTAGTGTCTTTACTGCTAAGAAAGTCCTATCTGCCATGAGCCAGATAATAAGCATATGTTTTATGTGTCCATCCCCAGCTTTTCCTTATGCTACTATAGATTCTATTTCAAAAGGGCACTAATCCACTTTATCAGTACATTTAAAAAAATCTTTTATTGAAGTTTTGTGCATTTCCTACATCCCTTCTCAGTTCAATCCAGATTCATTTCCCCCTCCGTGCCCCCTGCCCCTCCCAAGTTCATGCAGTCTGCCATACATGTCCTTCTGAGTCTTTTCAAAGTTTTTCAAAGCAGAAGATTATTTTTTTGGGGGGGAAGAACTCTACTGTTTCAGTCAGTTCCCTGTCCAAGTTCTTTTGTTGTTGTTCCCTCCAATCTGTTTTGTTTCAACATATGCATTTATGTATGTCACATATGTACTAAAATCATGTCATCTGAAAATAAACAATATGTTATTTCCAAATCATATTACAGGATTCATATTTTTCCCATTTATTTTTTGTTCAAATTTTATTTCTTTAAACACAATTATATAATTGTGTGTAGCATTCTGTTACCTGCCTTACTCTAATATACCAGCCAGTAATATAATTGTAAAAAAGAGAAGACACTGAATAATTTTGCATGAGGTAGTGATTTCATTCTTGGTAATCACCAATACTTAGAGATTTAAGTTACTTCTGTGTGTGGGGAAAAAAAGACCTAGGACTAGTTACAAAGATAAAACAATTTTAAAAAAACCACAGAAAAAAAGGTGATGAACAAACAGCTTCTCAAGAGAAATGCTGAACACCATTAAACAAATCAGCATAGGTAATCACAGCAATGCTAAGGGGTGAAGAGTCATAGAAAAAATTACTTGAATACTCCATATATTCCCCTCCCCCATTACTCAAAAACATTAACTTAAGTCCAAGTACAATAACTGCAAAGAGAATCAGATTGATCACACCAAAAAATGCTGAAGTTTAAAGGAGAAAAATCTAAAAAGCAGGTAAGAAAAAAATTAACTCATTATACATAAGCCCAGTAAAATAAACGCTGATTTTCTGGCGGACATAAGGTTATAGATACTCATACTGTTAAAAAGCTATGTCAAGAGCATAAAGGGCTCACCTCCATGACCAATCAGAGAGTAAAGGACCTGCCTCCAGGATGAATCAGAGAGTAAAGGACCCTCTCCAGGATGTATCAGAGAGTAAAGGACCCTCTCCAGGATGTATCAGAGAGTAAAGGACCCTCTCCAGGATGGATCAGAGAGTAAAGGACCCTCTCCAGGATGGATCAGAGAGTAAAGAACCCACCTCCAGGATGATCAGAGAGTAAAGGACCCACCTCCAGGATGGATCAGAGAGCAAAGGACCTGCCTCCTGGACGGATCAGAGAGCAAAGGACCCACCTCCAGGATGGAGGCACACACATACATGACATAGCACAGTAAATTGGGGAGCAAAAAGGGGAGAAAGGTATGGGAGATGGGATATAAATACTATTAAGTTATATTGTATGAAAATCACAAAATTCAATTAAAAAAGGAAAACAAAAAAACTCAAATAAGAAATACATGCATATTGAGGAGTCCTATAATTTGACAAAAATAGCACTTTTGGAGGCTCACAGTCAGGCTTAACACTCAAGAACAAGTTGAATTTATATTCTGTTGGTTTATGTTCTTTAAAACTTTCAATATACTGTTTTCAAGTTTAACATTCTTACCATCCAAAATTAAATTTTTGCCTTTGTTAAAAAATAAAAAATGGTGTTGAGATGACTTTATAGCCACTTGCAGAATAAGCGGGATATTTATGCCAGACCACATATAAAAATGCACTAAAAATGGATCAATAACCTAGTTGTAAGAATGAAAATTTTAAAAGTCCTAGAATATAAAGCAAAATGTTTATAGGTCTGGGCTTAGAAAGGTATTTTTATTTTTATTATTTTATTTTATTTTATTGGTCTTTTCGAGACAGGGTCTCCCTGTAGCCCCAGCTGTCCTGGAACTCACTCTGTAGACCAGGCTGGCCTTGAACTCACAAAGATCCGCCTGCCTCTGCCTCCCAAGTGCTAGGATTAAAGGCGTGCGCCACCACGCCTGGCTAGAAAGGTATTTTTAGAAAAACACCAAAAGCATAAACAAAAATAAAAGAAAAATAACTTGGACTTCATTATCATTAAAAACTGTTGTGCTTCAAAAAAATATGACAGGAAAATTGAAAAATCATATATTGGTAAAAATACACAAAGAACTTTTCTAATTCCATAATAGGACAATACATTATATAATAAGCAAGAATCTAAGCAGGCATCTTTGTATTAAAGATGTACAAATGTCTAACACATCACAAGAGTCTTAGAATGAGCCAGCCAGACAGCTCAGGGGGTAAAGATGCTTGCTGCCAGGCCTGACAACATGAGTTCAGTACACAGAGGAGAGAACCGACTCCCATGGGCTGTTTGCTGATCTCCAAATGCACCATGACATGCACACATATGTGCATGTGCACATACATACACACATGAATAATTTTTTTTTTTTGGTCTTTTTGAGACAGGGTCTCCCTGTAGCCCCAGCTCTCCTGGAGCTCGCTCACTCCATAGACCAGGCTGGCCTTGAACTCACAAAGATCTGCCTGCCTCTGCCTCCCACGTGCTAGGATTAATTTTTTTTTTAATTGTCAGTATCAGTTATTTAAGCTCCCATGAGAAGCCACTTGGTCCTCACTAGGATGGCTCTAAGAAAAATACAGAAAATAATTTTTGGACAGAAGATGAAAGAATCACCCAACTCTCATACATTCTGGTGAGAATGAAAAATGGTAGACTTGAGCAGGGTGTGGTGGTGCAAGCCTTTCATCCCAGCACTCTGCAGGGCAAAGGCAGGCAGACGGCTGTGATAGCCAAACCAGGTTGGGATAGTTTACACAGCAAATTCTAGCTCAGGTGGGGCTACCTCTCTTTTTCAAAAAAAAAAAAAAGAGAAAAAAATAGTCACTTTAGAAACTTCAGTTCTAAAATGATTCAATATAAGAAATTATTAACCAGCCAGGCATGGTGGTGCATGCCTTTAATCCTAGCACTTGGGAGGCAAGAGGCAGGCGGATCTTTGCGAGTTCAAGGCCAGCCTGGTCTACAGAGTAAGTTCCAGGACAGCTGGGGCTACAGGGAGACCCTGTCTCGAAAAGACCAAAAAAAAAAAAAAAAAAGAAATTATTAACCGGAGATCTCCTGAGACCAGCGGAAGCGCAGGAAGGCAGCAAGGAGCTGGAACCAACCCAAATGCCCCTCAATTGACGAGTGGATAGAGAAAATGTGGTACATCTACACAATGGAGTTCTATGCAGCAGTAAAGAAAGACGACATCATGAGCTTTGCAGGAAAATGGCTGGAGCTAGAGGACATCATGCTGAGTGAAGTAACACAGTCCCAGAAAAACAAACGACGAACCTTATCCCTCATCTGTGGATGCTAGTGCCAATTACCTAGTTGTAAGTATTTCTTGTGCATGGCCCCTTGAGCTTTTGTCCAAAGCAGTTGGGAGTGATGCATATTGGAAACAACAAAAACAACAAAAAGGACTGCATCAAAGAACTGACTGAAACAGTGAACTTCTGCTCAAAACAGTCAACTTCCACATGGAGAATATTAAGAAAGACTGAGAGAGATGGAAAGCATGTTTGGCAGAATGCATGAGCTCTGGTGGGGTGGGGGGATGGGGGTGACACGGGTCTAGATTTGATTAAAAAAATACATATATAAATAAAAAAATTATTACCCAATAAAAAAGACAAAAAAGATTAACCACAGTTATCACGTGACCTAGCAATTCTACACTTAGGTACCTAGCCAAAAGAAAAGAAAACATAAGTTCACAGAAAAATATGTATACAATGAACATTATCCATAATAGGCAAAATATGAAAGAAATTCAGATTAGTAAAACATGATCACAAAATGAAATATTTCTTGATCAAAAAAAAGAAGTGCTGATACATGTTATAACACAGAAAACCTTGAAACATGCTAAGGTGATGGAGGAATATGGGAGAAGTTGGAGGAGAAAATGAGGGAGTGGATATAATCACATTTCATTATATATATATATATATGTATGAAATTCTCAAAAATAAAGAAAAATTTTTAAAAAATTAAGAGAATTAGTTCCTTAACAAATGACCATGTAGTATATGACCTTTTTGTATATCAAATATTCAGAATATAAAAACCTATGTAGACAGAAAGTGTATTAGTGACTACACAGAAATGAAGTATTTCTTTTAGGAGTAAAGAAAGTTTCTGGAATTAGATACTGATGATGCATCTGTAACTTTGGGAATATACTACAAATCACTGAATTATACATCTTAAAGAAGTAAAATGTATGGGCCTGTGAACTAAACCTCAATAAACTACATTTAAAAGAGTAAAGCAGAATATTCACGCCAGCCTATACACACAGGTTTGATACCTTTGTAGACCTTTTCCTTCATACTCTTTCCCATCACATGCTGTTCTGTAGTCTTACCTCTCTGTTCTCAGTCACTTCAGCTTTTGTCACAAGGTCTGCTAAAGCATAGACAAATCCCAGGTCTAACCTGAGATCCATTTCTTGAATCAACACTTTGAAATACCTGTATTAAAAGTAGGATACATTATAAAATTATCATGTAAATACCTTAAGGAAATTAGAAGAAAATAAAGTATTAGATAAATATTAGAACTTTGAAACTTAGAGCTTTATAAGCAAATAGTGAAATACATCAAGGCAAATGTTTATAATAGCAACAAAATCAAAATATGAACATGGCCATGGAGAAGAAATTAAGTAAACTGTAGCAAATGGTAATGAACAGACTATCAGATAGAAACAACAATGAATAAACCATGGCTACATGTAGTAAAAATCACTACATTTAAATAAAAATTTTAACCGCAAAAAGCAAGTCCCAAAAATATTTTCTAGTTTGAAATAATTTTTAGAAAAAAATAGAAATGAAAATCTATAATGTTTAGGCACACATATATCATTATATATTTTAATTTTTAAAATT
Organism: Rhizomys pruinosus; assembly: GCA_009823505.1. NCBI lineage: Eukaryota > Metazoa > Chordata > Mammalia > Rodentia > Spalacidae > Rhizomys > Rhizomys pruinosus. The sequence goes on along the minus strand of VZQC01002242.1, from coordinate 2,598,334 downwards.
TGTTATTAATTGGGAAGGGAGGAAGAATGTGGCACAGTGTGCATGCAGGAGTCAGAGGTCAGCTTCACGGAGCTGGTTTTCTCCTTCCACTTTTATGTGGGTTCCGGAGATTGAACTCAGTTTGCCAGATTGGTGCAGCAAGTGTCTTTACTCACTAAGCTATCTCACCAGCCCGATAGCATTTTATATAATACACATATACATATATACATATGAATGTATGTATTTTTCCTTTGTTTTTTAATTTTTAAGAATTTCATTCAATATATTTTGATCATATTTAGATTCCCTTCCCTATCTGCACCCCCTCCTTACTATCCCTCACCCAATTTTCTGTACTTGTTTTGCGTTTTGTGTGAGCATGCAATTTGTGTGAGAGTGCATCCATGCATGCGTGTGTGCATGCATGTGTGTGCGCGCGTGCATGCGTGCATGTGTGTGCGCGCCTAGAATCAGGGTTTGGGTTAATCCACTGGAACTTGGTCAATCTATCAAGAGTCACATCCTTAAACCAGATTGACTCTCTCCTTCCCAGCAGTCATTGGTTGGCAATAGTTCCTCAGGTAGGGTTGGAGTTTCTTACCCACTTACACATGTCTATGCTGGAACTTTGTCTGGTTTGAGTTTATGTGGGATTCTGTAACACTGTATTTTTTAAAAGCAAGGGAATGAATAGTTTATCCCAGCGATAATGAGGAAATAAGAGAGATGGTATCACTTAGGTGGAGAAAATGGTTCATATTCTGCTTCTTGAAATGAGTAAGTTGGAAGTGAATATAGAAATCTTAGTTTTGTCACTGTTTCTAAAACAACATATGGTTAATGTAGATAAAATAGATAACAAATACTCATAAAAAGAAATAAAAAGTATCCAAGATTTAGAAACAACTATTGTTAGCATTTAGGTATATTCAGAGCCTTCTGACTTTCTTATTTATTTATTTTTACTTTTTTCTGACTTTCTAGGATTATAAAATACTTAATATATTTTTGACTTTTAAAATTGTATTAAATTTTAAACATATGTTCTTCATATGGTTAATTTGACTTACCTGAAATTTATTTTTTTTAATTAGTATAAACAATTAATGAAAACACAAATCTATGAAGACACTTACTTAATGCGTGATATCTGGGAATGTCCTGCAGACCTCATGACAACACTGACATCCGTAAAGGGTTTTGGTGCTGTAAAGATTATAAATGTGATCACTCTCATAATGAAAAATTGTATCATTTAGTAAATCGGCAGGATCAGTTAAAGTTGAAGATATTAATAAGGTCTTTTAACAGACTAATTTCAGACCCTAAGACTTTCTTTGTAACTATATGTAGTCACTCTAAGGATAACTAATTACAAAACAATTAATGACTTTCAACTAAAAGTATGCATTTGCATTATCAGTATATTGTGAAAACAGATTCTGGGGACTTGTACCAGATCTCAAGTAGAGGAGCTAAGCATGTAGAGTGGTTACAAAACTTGGAAAGGAATTACAAAGAGAATCCCCTAAGCAGTTTGGAGCCCAAGGTATGGTGTCTGCAATGGGAGGCTGAAGAGAAAGGGAAGTGTAGTAGGGTGGTAGGGAGCAGAAAGAGAGTGGGAAGGAGGACAGGCAAGGAAGAAGAAAGTGAAGAAAAGGATGGAAGGAAGAGTGTCAGGTTTTCTCACGTGGAGAATACAGGACCATTTTATCATGAGAAATACTGAATCTGGGCATTGGAGATACAGTGGTTAGAATACTTGCTTGCTTCTTGAGGACCTGGGTTTGACTAACAAGTAGCTCACAACCACCTATAGTTCCAGTTTCAGTGGATCCAATGCCTTCTTCTGGCCTCTGAGGGCACTGCATGCATGTATTGCACACATATACATATACATATAATAAAATCTTAAAAAAATTGAATCTGAACTTCCCAATTATTTATTCAGACTTGATGTTTTAATATTATAGATATAAATTATTTACATATCCATAATTTGGTTTTAAAATTCATACTTCTAAAAATTCAAATAAATGTATTTCTAACTAATCTCTTCCTCAGCATTCACATTAAGTCTTATATCACTTGAACAACTCTTGGTTCTTCTTCAAACAGTTTAATTTTCCAATGATCCTAAAAATATTAAACTTGGGAATTTTTTGGGGGGGGGTCTTTTTTTTTGAGACAGGGTCACCCTGTAGCTCCGGCTGTCCTGGAACTCTTATGTAGACCAGGCTGGCCTTGAACTCACAAAGATCCACCTGCCTCTGCCTCCTAAGTGCTAGGATTAAAGGCGTACGCCACCATGCCCGGCAGGGAATTTTTTTATAGTGAATAAACCAAATAGCTAAAAAAATTGTTTCTATCACAAACTAAAAATAAACACAAACCTGAGTCTATCGTGACAGACTTCGGAGGTTTAATGGGATAAAACACGAAAGGAAAAATAGCACCATGAATCTGATTTTGGATCTAAGAAAATGAAATATAAGTCAGCACACAGTATATCAATTATGCAACATGACTAGAATAGAATTTAAGTAGAAAGAATGGAAAAGATTATTTCAACATTGTAACTAAATACAAAGTAAAGATTCAGTATAGCCCTTAAATTCTTCCGATTAAATTCTTTTCCTTTATTTTCTCCCTTCCTCCCTCCCTCCCTCTCCCTCCCTCCCTCTTTCTCCCTCCCACCGTCACTCTCCCTCCATCTCCCTCCTTCCCTCTCTGTCCCTCAGTCCTCCATCCCTCCCTCCTCCCCTCCCTAGCTCCATCCTCACTTCTTTCCCTCCTTCCTCTTTCAATTCCTTCCTTCCTTTTCAGGGACAGGAATTCCACTCTAGACCAGGCTGGCCTTGAGCTCAGGGTGCTCCTCCTGCCTCAGCTTTTCAAGTGCTGGAATTGCAGACATGTCCTACCACCCATGGATTCTTCCTCCAGTTTCTCAACCTGCTTTATACTTTTGACTCCCCTCTTGCTTGACCCAGGGGAATGCATGTGGTTTCTTGTTATGTTTTAACCCACATTTCCAGAAAGATTTACCTGTATTCGATAAATCTGAATTCTAAGTGATGACTGATGTGCAGATGTGTTATACTCTACTTTTAATGCTGGAAGATAATTTCTTCGAACAGCTATTACATGTGGTTGCAGAATTTTCATATCATTACCACTAGGTGTTAAGCGAACCTAAAAAATACGCACCCCCCCAAAAAAAAAACATGAGGTTTCTTTTTCACCCATTGATTAAAATTAGAAATTTAGATGAAAATACTTTTTTTTTACTATAGTCTCTAAATATTATTTAATGAAACAAAGTATAAACACAAACACAAGCCAAGATTTATATACAGGAACCAAAGGTATATTTTCCATCATGTATATCCTAATACTCAATTTCTTTTTCTTCTTTTTTTTCCAAAGCCAATTTTAAATTGAAGCTTTGTGCATTTCATACAAAATTTCCCAATCAAATCCAGACCCACTCCCCCTTCTTTGTCCCCCCGACCCCACCAGAGCTCATGCATGCTGCCAAACATGTTTTTTATCTTTTTTTCTCAGTCTCTTTACACTTTTAAGAAGTAGTCTACAGGAGATGATAGCAGGGGAAAGAAATTAATAAGAAAATATGATGATATATTTCTTATGAAATTGCCATAATGAAACTCATTACTTTGTATGCTCACTTTAAAAAGTAAATTAACGCTGAGTATAGTCCCAGCACTCTGGATACAGAGGCAGGAGGAATGCCATACTCAAGGACAGCTTGGTCTATATAGTGAATTCCAGGCTAGTCAGGGATACAGAGTGAAACCCTGTTTCAAAACACAAACCAACCAAACAAAAACTTTTCTAAACATCTCATTTAGATAAAGAGTCAAATCTCAGGGCTGAAGAGATGATTCAGCAGCTAAGTGCACTTGCTACTCTTGGGAGAGAATGTGGATCTGGTTTCTGGCACCAAGGTGGAAGTTCACAGCTCTCTGTAACAAGCCAAGACTTATATACAGGAACCAAAGGTATATTTTCCATCATGTATCTCCTAATACTCAATTTCTTTTTTTTTCAAAGCCAATTTTTTATTAAAGCTTTGAGCATTAAAGGTTATAGCTTGGTTGTTTCACTTTTTATAGTATTAAAATGATTATAATAAAAATGATATAAAATAAAAATAACTTAAAAATAAAAACAAGTCTTCACTTCTTGTTACTTTAAAGAATTAGAAATTCATCATCTTGAGAAATTTTCATTCTTTTACAACAATCATCCTTTTCAAGCAGTTCATCTGAAAAATGTATACCAGCACTATGTTCAATTTGTTTTGTAAGGAAGTCAGGTTCTCAAAATTTAGTAATTTAAACTATACTGTAAAAATTAGAATTTCACATCAATATTGTAAAAATTTACCGGAATGTTATTGTCCAACTCAATAACCTTATCTTCCGAAGGTGAAGACTCCAATAATTCCTTAAATTCTCTCTCTAACTTCTCAGTGTGTTTTACACTCATTGGCCTCCACCTTGCCTTTTTCTTGGGTTTCGTCTCCCAAACCACATCAGAACTTACATAAGAAAGCAAAAAATCACAGTATTAACTTACAATCATGTAAAAGTTATAGAACCTTCACTGAAGTTTTTCAACAGCCTCAGTTACAAGCAAGCACATTTCAAATTTAAAGACAAGGACTTACTGCACTAAAATTTATTCAGTTTTTGTCTGGGCAGTGTCTAGGTTGCAGAGAAATACCAGTGACCATCTCAGTCATTCTTCATCTTAGCTAAGGAGTGAGAGGTAGTCAGTAGAAGCATGCATAAATCAATATGATTATCTTAGGAGAGGAAAATGTTTCAGAAATGAGAAAATGCAGATAGTCTACAAGGATCTGGAGGCTTAGAATACAGGAAGTGGTAGAAACCACAGTATTAAAATGAATGGTCACCTGGCTTCATTGAAAAATTTCTGCACCTTTCATTGAGGTGAAAGAGTTATGCAGCAGACAAGAGGGTAAGAACATTCTAGATACCATCTCAGCTTTATCAATGACCCTATACCAGTAGCACAACTGTGGGTATGAAGAACAAGGAGGCTGGCATGGCCAGAACACATAAGAGCAGAGGTGATAGAAACCAGTGAAAGCCCAAATAACATAAGGCCCTGTAGAACATGGCACAGACTCCCAAGTTTTACTGTTCGATATCCAAAACGCAATGCAGCTAACCTTGTAATGCCTATATAGGCGACTTCTTGCTTTGTATAATTATTGACGAGAGAGATTCCAACATCTTGTAATGCCAGAACAATTTCTTGCTCTGCTAACTCTGCTTTCTCACTTTCATATGCTACTTTAAATACCTTTGGATCTTCAGTGAATAAAACAATGCGCTGCAAGCCTTCAAAGAATGAAACTAAATAAATGGTTTTTAGCCCCAGACCTATGGGTGTCATCATATCCTAAAAGAAAACCACAAACACAAATTAGAGTATGGATCCAATAAACCTAAGTCTAGATTCCACATTTATAAGATAAGAATCTTAATAGCACTTACTTCATAAGGTTGGGGTAGCAAACTAAATGAATACTTGCACAGCACTTAGATACAGAATCATAACTAGCTATTTAAGAAAACTGAGGACAGCCAACTGAATTAACATCTGTTCAATACTTGCAAGTTTTCCTCACTAAAATAATTTCACATCAGCTACTACATTACTATGAAGTTATTAATAATGAAGTCAATTATTTAAATACTTTTAAATCTTAATAAAATCTAAAGAGTCTTCCTTTATAAGCTAATTGGTAACACAAATGATTATTTTCTTCTACTTCATTCTAAGTCTGTGGTAATATAGTATATATTAAAAGTTGTGAAACCTGAAATTCACATTTCTTTATACAGCAGAATGAGCAAAGTAAAGAATATCTGATATCTTATGTGCAGGCCTGATAAAGCATTAATGTATCAAGGTGCAGTAACTCACAACTATAATCATGGGACTTACAAGGCTAAGGTAAAACAATTGCCATGCGCTTAGGACAGCCTGGACTAAATCATGAATTCCAGAATGGCCTGGGCTACAGAAAGGAGTGCCTGTCTCAAAAAATAAGACAAACAAGACACACACACACACACACACACACACACACACACACCAAAAAATAAAGCACTGATGTTCTTCACAGGGTTAATTGCATAGGAAGCAATAGTAAGTCTTGTGTAAGGAGCCAATTAAATGGCTCATTGGGCAGGTAAAAACATTTACTGGCAAACCTGATGGCCTAACTTCAATTTCAGGGACCCACATGGTAGATGAAGAATCAACTCTCACAAGTTAATCTCAGAACTCCAACCAGGCACACTGTGACATGTCTGTACCCATATGCACACAGACATATACACACATCATACATACACATAATAACTAAAATTAAAATTATTGTGTTGATATCAGGGACCTGAGATTCAATAAGACAAATGTAATGAATTTTAATAATTAATAATAATAAATTGTAGTTAATATTTTGGTTAACAGAAAAGTTTACTATTTAGTATCCCTTTGTTATAATTCACAAAAATTAAAAATTAGAGTTACTATAAATTATCTAGAAACCATAGTGTTACTTACCTATTACTAACTGTGCAAAGAGATCATATAAGATTATTTTATATTAAAATACAGTATTTTTATGAATATAGTAATCAAGATTTATATGTAATTCTTTTAGCCAAGCATGGTGGTGTATGCCTTTAATCCCAGCACTTGGGAGGCAGAGGCAGGCGGATCTCTGTGAGTTCAAGGCCAGCCTGGTCTAAACAGAGAGCTCCAGGCCAGCTGGGACTAAAACTGTCTCAACAATACCAAAAAAAATAAATAAATAAAACACAGTATTTTTATGAATATAGTAATCAAGATTTATATGCAATCCTCTTAAAAAAAATCAAACAAACAAATCCCTATATCCGAGTATTCAACAGCAACTCTGGAAGACAATGGGAACGGGAATGAGTAATGTGAGATGAAGTAACTGTGAATGAAGAATTTACTTGGCAAAAATATCTTCCAATGCAGAAAAGTGCACAAAATAAAGGTGCTTATAGAGGGCTGGAGAGATGGCTCAGCAGTTCTGTGCTTGAACTGCTCACTGCTCTTGAGGAGGACCTCTGCTGGGAGGCTCACAATCACCTGCAACTCCAGCACTTTTGCATATAAGCTCCCATCCACACACATAATTAAAAATAAAGTATTTTTAAACTATGCTTATACACCCCTGCAATGGACACCACCAACAGAGACTGACTCAAGGAAATACTACAGAAGGAATTGCCTAGTGGCAAAAATAGTGATCCAAGGTAAGAGGTCTGAAGCAAAAGTGAAATGTTAGGAAAATAAAACAGCATCTCTGTCTGAAAAGGCAATTTTAGAAGTTCAGTAAAGTTCATAAACAATAGCAAAATGTTTATGGCAATTAATTTAGATCAGAAATGAGGCAAAAAAAACCCTGCAATGACCACTTTTATTCAACAATATATAAAAATTCTAGCCAATCAAATAAGGAGAATTAAAGGAATAAAAGAAACAGAACTTACTTGTATGTGCTACAACTGTTTACATAGGAAATTTTTAAGTAATTATTAATAATAATGATAAAAATTCAGTGAATTTCATTTTTAAAATAATGTGAATTTCTGGTTTGGGAACTAATTACTGTTATCTCTATCACTCCATATTTAGAAAGATAGAAAATCTACAAAATTAGAGCTTTGGAATGGCTCCTTCTAAAGGTCAGCTGTCAAGTCTAAAAGTAGAAATAGATACTGCAAGAGTAAGAAAGTTTAGGCAGTCTCATGGGAATAGGAGAACAAGAACGTGAATTCAGAGCATGCTAAGAGACGTGATTAAGACTTTAGGGTTTTTAGTCAAATACCCAAGAAGACTATCCCCTTAGGTACCAGATTAAACTGGGATTAACCCTGTCCTCAAGCATAGAGGATCAGATTCACATCATCTCAGTTCTATGGCAGACTAAAGCAAAAACATATGTTCATAAAAGAAAGGAATTAAGAGAGCCAAGGACCTGCCTCCAGGATGAATAGGAGAGTAAAGGACCCGCCTCCAGGATGAACCAGAGAGTAAAAGTACCCGCCTCCAGGTCGGATCAGAGTAAAGGACCTGCCTCCAGGACAGATCAGAGAGTAAAGGACCTACCTCCAGGATGGATCAGAGAGTAAAGGACCTACCTCCAGGATGGATCAGAGAGTAAAGGACCTGCCTCCAGGATGGATCAAAGAGTAAAGGACCTACCTCCAGGATGGATCAGAGAGTAAAGGACCTGCCTCCAGGATGGATCAGAGAGTAAAGGACCTACCTCCAGGATGGATCAGAGAGTAAAGGACCTACCTCCAGGATGGATCAGAGAGTAAAGGACCTGCCTCCAGGATGAACCAGAGAGTAAAAGGACCCACCTCCAGGACAGATCAGAGTAAAGGACCTGCCTCCAGGACAGATCAGAGAGTAAAGGACCTAACTCCAGGATGGCTTAGAGACAGAAAAAACAAACAAAAAAACAGAATGAATAGAACTAATATCTATCTATCTATCTATCTATCTATCTATCTATCTATCTATCTATCTAATCTGTGTGTCTGTCTGTCTATCATCTATCATCTATTTGGCTTTCTACGCAATTAACCCTGTGAAGAACATGAGTGCTTTATTTTTTGGTGTGTTTGTGTGTGTGTGTGTGTGTGTGTGTGTGTGTGTGTTGTTTGTCTTATTTTTTGAGATGGACACTCCTTTCTGTAACCCAGGACTTCCTGGAATTGAATGCTTCAGGAAGCACAACAAATCAAGAAAATTAACACAAGAGGACATTATGCTTTACAACACTAAAGCTCCTGAAAAGGAAAGCAAGAACCCAAGAAGATCATCAGAGGGGAAGAAGGGACAGCGCTGAAATCTGATCCAGCATGAACAGCGCCCCTCACGTGCATATGAGATTTTCAGACAAAGCTTCAAATCTGTCAGCTATAATCACATTTAAAAAACTATAATAATGGCAATAAAAGAAAAGAAAAACAAGACAGAGATGAAAAGATTCAGCAAAGATGAAAAACAATTAAGAAAACAGAAACGGGGTAAGTGAAAACAGAATATGAATTATAGAACAAATAATCTTTCTTACTGCCTATTAAGAGATAAAACATACAACAACAGTATTTAAGGTAGACAGAATAAATGAAACAAGAAAATTCTAAAGTCTGTGCTACTGGGAAAATGGTCTCAGTAGTCATTCACAGCAGGTTGTAGGACATCAGAATGCAAGCTGTCCTAAGACATTTCCACTCAGGTCTTCTGCTCATTTTTATAGGGTGTCTCTTCACTCAGCTGCCTCCTCTGCACATTGTTTGGCCTTGGTGTAATGTCATCTGCTACTTTTACCTTCACTGCTTGGGCTTTTGAAGTCCTATCCCCCCTGGAAAATCACGACCTAGACTACTGTCACCAAGATTTGTCCTGTTTCCTTCCAGAAGTTTCAGGTTTCAGAGTCTTATGTGTAAATCTTAAATACATTTTGAGCTGGGTTTTTTTACATAGGGTGAAAGACAATGATATAATTTCATTCTTTTACATCCTTAGCTTCCCTGATTATTCTGTAATGGAAAGACATTCTATTCCCCATTGTATTTTTTACCACTTTTGCCAAAAATAAGTTTATGGCAAGTGTATGAATTTATTTATGGGTTCTTTATTCTGTGACATTTGTTTTGTGGTCAATTTTATGCCAGGAGCATTCTGTTTGTGTTAATATAGGTGTACAGCATATTTTTAAGTCAGGTGGTATAGCACCTCAAGCTTTGCTCTTTTTTTTTAAATTTTATTTATTTCTGTATGTGTATCAATGTACTGTCTGCGTGCAGGTCTGTGCACCCGTGTCGTGCAATGCCATGGAGATCAGAAGAGGGCGTTGGATTCCCTTGGAACTGGAGTTCTCCTGGAGTTAGAGTTTCAGACGGTTCTCGGCTGCCATGTGGGTGCTGGGGATCGAACCCGGGTCCTCTGTAAGAGCGGTCGGCGCTCTTAACCGCTAGGCCATCTCTCCAGCCCAAGCTTTGCTCTTTTTAGTCAAGATTCTGTTGGCTATTTGGGGTATAAAGAACTCCATTTTTACTTAAAGAATTTTATTTTTTTTCTCTTTTGGTGAAGAATAAGAATGTCTACTAATAGGAACTGCACTGAATCTGTAAATTGCTATCTTTAATTGACTGACAGAGGAACTGTGAAAGGATAATTCTCTATTCAGAGCCAAATATAATACTAAAGTCTTTATAAGCTGTGTAATTAAGCAAAATATATTAATACAGGAGAGCTCTGATATCAACAATGAATTATTCTGCCAAGGAGATGTTGGCTAGGGGATCCAAGCCCCCCCCCAAAGGTAAAGGCTTTTTGCCTATAAACTGGGAGAGAAGAAACAAGAAGAGAGGCAGTAAGGCCCTGCTGTTGAAGACCTGGTGTAAGCATGGGAAAGATGTATTGAGACCACACTTGCAAGTGTACAGTTGTCTCTAGAATGCCAGAGAGTGTTACCAAAGGCCACTAAATCAATAAAGCAAATATTGGTCTCCTTGAGTCAAGCAAGACTCCTCCATCAGCATCAGCTACACGTCACCTGCCTGGAAATACTGTGCAGCAGTGGCAGCCATATGTCTGTATATCCCAAATCTAATTGGCTATTAGTTCTCTCCTTGGAGGAATAATTCATGGCTGATGCCACAAGTGTACATCCTCTAGTGGTTAGGAGATGTTATAAGCCATAGTAAGACCTTGTCATCTTTTACAGAAAAGCTATAGTTCATGGATTAACATACCATCCAAACATCTGTGTCTATACCAACATAACCTACCATAATAATTAGTACTGTTTAAATGCCTGTATATCTAATTGATTGTGCTTCATTAGTAAGATTGAAAGGTTATTCCTGGATAAACTGCCAACCCAAAATAAAACAGGTAAAAGCTAAAAACCATCAATGGGAATAGTACTTTTTAAAATCTTTGGCAGTTTTCTTTATAGTACACCCAGAAAACAGCTTAAAGTCAACAAAGCTTAAGAAGATCTTTATAAAAACAAAAGGGCAGCTGAGTGTACCACAATGATCAACCTCATACTTACATCCTTCTGTGTTACTTCACCATGGCTTTTCCCACAACTCCAGGTTAGCTTTCTAGAGCCCACTGGATCAGCCCATGTATAAAATACTGCTTTTCCAGGAGGAAGAGAATCTTCTATTTCATGGAGAGAACTGACATAAATAGTAAAAATATGTACTGAATTAAATGGATTTAGACAAATACGTAAATATACCAAATAATATTTCACTGTTATTCTATTAATTGATATTTTCAGAAATTCTAATTAAGACCAAAAAGGTTTTTTCCCCCTTATAGAATGAAAATATCCAGTCTGGTTTCTCTTCAGATTATGCAATTTTTTCACCTTTTATAATGAAAAATGTCTTTTCTAAGAAAAAAGTTATAGTTCATTATTTAAAAAAATTAGAGTACATAACACACAAACCTCAAAATTCAATTGACTAAAAAAATTCTCAGAAACATAGAATATCACAAAGGTTATTAACCTATAAAGTGATAAAATGGTTTTTGTAAGCCAAAAGACATTGCCATAGATTAAAGCCAACCCTATACATGTAGATCTTTTTTTTAAATTTTTTAAAATTTATTTCTGTATGTGTATGAATGTACTGTCTGCATGCAAGTGTGTGCATCCGTGTCATGCAATGCCGCGGAGGTCAGAAGTGGGTGTCGGATTCCCCCTGGAACTGGAGTTCTCCTGGAATTGGAGTTTCAGATGGTTCTCGGCCGCCATGTGGGTGCTGGGGATCGAACCCAGGTCCTCTGTAAGAGCAGTCGGCGCTCTTAATTGCTAGGCCATCTCTCCAGCCCTACATGTAGATCTAATGGACAATATAAGAACTTAAGATTTTTTAAAATATTTTTTTAATTTAACTTATTTTTGTATGTGTATGAATGTACTGTCTGCATGTAGGTTTGTGCACCTGTGTCGTGCAATGCTGAGGAGGTCAGAAGAGGGTGTCAGATTCCCCTGGAACTGGAGTTAAAGAAGGTTCTCAGCTGCCATGTGGGTGTTGGGAATCGAACCTGGGTCCTCTGCAAGAGCAGTCAGCGCTCTTAACCACTAGGCCATCTCTCCAGCCCCAAGAACTTAAGTTTTTAAGATAATACTGTAAGGATTTTTGTTGGACAAGTAGATTTTAGATGCTCTTATGAATAAACAAAAACAAAAAGCAGTAACTATATCTAGGGATGTAGTTTGGTGGTAGAGCCCTTGCCCACCATGGGGCTTCAACCCTTAGCACCACATACTAAAAGTAAATACAAAGCAAGAGATATGCTGCTGTACTTCACTAGAAAAAACATTTTACTGTTTATACGTATTCCAAAGCTCCAAATATCATGCTGTAAACCTCTAACTTCCACAGGAGGTCTGAGGAAGTAGCTCAGTATTAAGAGTGCTTGTTCACCATCCTCAACACCACAAAACAAACAAACAAACAAACCAAACCAAAAAAACAGAAAGTACTACACAAGGGGCTGAAGAGAACACTTAAACCTAGTCCTCAGAAAGTTAACTGTATATATGCACAGATCTTAAACTTGTACAAAGATGCAAAAGAGTATGTGAGGGCCTGTATGTAGATGTGTGCACTATGTGCATGCCTAATGCCCACCGATGCGAGAGGAAGCCATCAGACCCCATGAAACTGGAGTTATAGGCAGGTGTGGGCCATCATTTGGGTACTGGGTACCAAACAAGGTCTGTAAGAACAGTAAGTCCTCTTAGCCACTGAACTATTCTCCAGCTCCAAATGCTAGAATTTTTGTATGAAAAGGTACAGATAAAAACCTATCTAAAGCTCCTCACAAGGAAGAGCAGCTTTTTTTTTTTTTTTTTCTTTGGTCTTTTTGAGAAGAGGTCTCCCTGTAGCTCCAGCTGTCCTGGAACTGACTCTGTAGACCAGACTGGCCTTGAACTCAGAGATCTGGCTGCCTCTGCCTCCCAAGTGCTAGGATTAAAGGCGTGTGCTACCACATCTGGCTGAGGAGGAGCCTTTTTAGCAGTAAGACCCATATGCATAGGTAAACATCCAGGACGGGACCCACAATATTTGGAAAATAAAGAACAAAAATCAATAAAATAAAATTAATATGTAAAAAATTAATTAATAAAATTAAGAATAGGGTAGGACCTAGTCAACAAAGAACAGTGCTTACAAAGGTAGCCCAAGAACATCTTTTAAAAGAAATAGGGAATCGCCAACATGATAGTATTAAAAGGTGGGTCTTTAGAAGACAAGGGACTATGTTATGAGAGTAAAATCTTCATGGTAGGATAAGTTGGATGAAAGAGATTTAAAGGAGGTGCCCTGCCCTTGGTGCCTTGTTTAGTTAGTCTGGACAAGAAGTGCCTCTAAGGAGGAGAGAATGACTATTTACCAGACAATTTTCCCATACTTGATCTCAGACTTGCCTCCCTCAAAATTATAAAAAATAAATTTCTGTTGTTATGAATTACTCAGACTAAGGTGTTTTAATTGTGTAGTAGTCTAAATACATGAAGACATAATTTATCCCATTGGTAATATGGATGATAATAACAGCTTTGCTTTCTTTCTCAATTATGCTTAACAGAATGATATGTAAGGAGTTGTAGGTACTTGCTAGCTGGCCCTGGAGTCCCCTACTCAATGGTATTTTATTTTAATCAAGAAGGAAGGTAGTTTGTATAAACACTGATAAGTAGGGGCCTGCTAAAAATAATTAAGTGAAAGCAAATCAAAACTAAGGCAGAATAAATTCAAGACAGTATGGGATCACTAATTAGAAGAACATAAAGTCCTATAAACTGTAGTAGCACTAGGAAGGTACAATATTACAACAAATTGAAGTAAACAATGTTAACGTTACTCTAAGCCATCAAGGTCCAACTATGGTCTTAAGGAAGCACAGCAATCATCCTGCAAGCTGGACCCCCAAGATTAGTGCCTTGCTCAGCCCTTACCAGAGAAGCTTCTTTTGGTAGTGGAGAGAGATTAACACAAAGACCCTGAATTGCTCAGTGTGCAGAGAATAAATGACTGTGGAGTGCTCATCCTTAAATAGGACATCTAAGAGCCAGAGACAATGGATGACCATAATGTAAAACAGTGTTTTCCAGAGAAAACAAGGCAGTTACACATATATCAACTCAAATGAACTGCGACAGCATGCACAAGACTTGAACAAGCTCAAGCCAGACAAGATCCCAGCATGAAGTGGGGGAGGTAGGCAGGAGGATCCATCTCCAGCTGGATGCTATTAACAAGCAGTAGCTCCTGGGAGATGGAGAGTGCACAATTTCTTTAAGGGTGTGAAGAACTACCCCACACCAAAGAGTATTTAGGTAACCGAAATCTGAATTGATGGCCTTAAAAAGAGTGGACAGAAAGTTGGGTGAGAAGGGAGGTAGAGGTGGAAATGGGAAGAGCAGGGGGAGGAGAATACAATCAAAATACATTGTAGGAAATTCTCAAAGAATTAATAAAAATATTTAGAAGGAAGCACTGTCAGAACGTATCCATTGTTTGGCAAAAACCTAAAATTTTGATATATCACATTTTTTTTCAAATATGAAAAAAGAAAACTTCAAGGATGAGGAAATGGCTTACTAAAATTCTTGCATATGAGTATGAGCTCCTGAGTTTGGTTCTCTAGCACCTATGTAAAAAGCTGGGTGCTGTGGCATGTGCCTATAATCCTAGCACTGAGGAGGTAGAGACCAAATCCCTAGAGTTCACTAGCCAGCTAGTCTTGTTGAATGGATGAGTTCCAGGTTCAGTAAAAGACCCCTTTCTCAAAAAATTAAGATGGAAAGCCATATAGGAAGACACCCAACACTGGCTTCTGGCCTCCATGAAAATACACACACACCCAGCCAGACATGATGGCACAAACCTTTAAATCCCAGCACACAGAGGAGGTAGAGGCTGGTGGTCTCTTTGAGACCAAGGCCAGTTTGGTCTACATATCAAGTTCCAGGCCAGCTGGGGCTACAAGGAGATCCTCTTTCAAAAATACACACACACGAAGAAGGAGGAGGAGGAGGAGGAGGAGGAGGAGGAGGAGGGGGGAGAAGGGAGGAGGAGGGAGGAGGAGGAGAAGAGGAGGAGGAGGAGGAAAAGGAAGAGGAAGAGGAAGAAGAAGAAGAAATAGAAATAATGAGCCTGGAGAGATGGCTTAGTGGTTGAGAGACCCACAGCTCTCAGCATCCATATGGCAGCTAAGAACCATCCATAACTCCTTCTAGGGGTTCTGACACCTCCTCTGACCTCTGTGGGCACTACATGACACAGTTGTACTTACATACATGCAGTCAATACACTCATACACATATTTTTTAAAAAGAAAATACACATACACACACACAAACACACACAGATGTTTAGACCACACATACATAAACACACACACACAGATGTTTAGACCACACATACATAAACACACACACACACAGATGTTTAGACCACACATACATAAACACACACACACAGATGTTTAGACCACACATACATAAACACACACACAGAGACAAAGACACACACACACATACACACTCAAATATGTGAAAAATTTAGTTGAGTATGGTGATCCAAGCATTTGGGAGGCTGACACAGGTGAATTAGCCTGAGCTTGAGGACACCTTGGACTATACAGGGAGTTCCAAGTCAGCCTAGGCTACACAGAATAAAACCTTGTCTCAAGCCTCCACTCAAACAAATAAGTAAAAATATTTCAGAAATAGACAAAATTTGGAGACTCATGATTAACTTTCATATATTCCTCACATTCAGCAATGGTCACTCTCTGTGACACTTGCTTCAGCTCTTTCATGTCTTTCTTTGACTCATTTAAGTTTCGTTGTTATTATTTATTTTGTTTTTGTTTTTGAGACAGGGTCTCCCTATAGCCCCAGCTGGCTGGAACTCACTCTGTGGACCAGGCTGGCCTTTAACTCACAGTGATCCTCCTGCCTCTGCCTCCTGAGTGCTAGGATTAAAGGCATGTGACACCACACTTGGTTTAAGGACAGTTCTTAGCCGTCATGTGGGTGCTGGGAATCGAACGTGGGTCCTCTGCTAGAGCAGTTGGTGCTCTTAACCATTGAGCCATCTCTCCAGTCCCTCTCTGACTCATTTAAAAGTAAATTGTAGTCAGACATGGTGGTATATGCCTTTAATCCCTGTCCTTGGGAGGCAGAGGCAGGCGGATTTCCATGAGTTCGAGACCAGCCTGGTCTAATTAGAGAGTTACAGATCAGCTGGGGCTACAGAGAGACCCTGTCTGAAGGAGATTAAAAAAAAATTGAATGATAATTATCAAGTAGGTTTGCTTCCATATACTTGATTATTTAAAAAAAAATTTTAAAAGGGAGCCATTTTAATATAATTACTCCATTATTGGTGATTTCCTAAGGAATCATTAGAAAAGCAACTATGAAGGTCTCATTACCTAAATCTGCTAAAAGTCATGCATATTTGCAAACAATTTTCTTACCTTTGTTTGTACTGAACGAGGTCATTCTTGGTATGATTTATTAATAGGAATGTGGCTGCTCCATCATGATAATCTGAAAATGTAATAACTGTAGAATGCTCAGCCAAATTAACCTCTACTATAATACCTCCAAGCTTAAAGAAAGGAAAAAAATTAATATAATTATTTCTCAAAGAATATTAAACATTTAACAATAAAATTATTCATAACTTCATGATTCAATTTTGTGTGAGTAATTAAAAGACAATTCAAATTTCTGTACAATATTTCTTGTCAATCATAAATCTATTCTACGCAAATGAAATTCCAGACATGTATATTCTACTATTTATTCCAGACATGCCCACTAACTTTATATTTTGCTTCACTTTTACTTTCACAAAAGATATGATTATTATTTTTAGTAAAGGAGGAAAATCAGGAAATTACTTGTTACAAAAAGGAAAATGTACTAATATATATTAATATCAGCCTTTCTAAGTATACTTACAAGATATAAAACATGCAAGAAAAATCATTTACCTGATTACTCAGACGCAACAAGATACAATTATCTTGCTTGTTAAAATATATCCTTTTTGGAGGACATTCGCTCCTTTCAACTTTAATAAGAAGTTTACTGGAAGAATCCTCAGGCCAGAAGGGGACACACTAAAATATATATTACACGTATTTACATAAAATATTTTGTCATAAGTACTCAATTTTAATAAACTATTTCAGCCAAACTATTGTAAACTGTCTGCTTGGCAGTGGGCTGTTGTTTGTGGATACTATGAATGAACAGAAGTGGGTAATAAGGTGAAAATAATTAAGAGGTAGACTCAGGAGAAAAGAGACTTTAACACAGAGAAGGTTAGTTATCAAGTATGCTGAGACAAGAACTAGGAAGCAGGCATAAAGCAACAGTGCATCTAGTTGCTAAAAACAAAACCCAGTTGTGTACATTTCATTTGGTAATGAAGTAAAGTCAAAATATACAGAAATTAAGAATAAGGCCATGTATCAAATTCTGGTCATAAGAAATAAAAGAGAAAAAAGCTCTAAAAGTTGATACAAACTTGCATGCAGACAGTACATTCATACACACACAGAAATAAATAAAATTAATTAAAAAAATTAAAAAAAAAAAAGAGTTCAATTTCTAAGATGTTTATGAGTTTCTCAGACAGTACATCAGAGCCAGACATGGGGCATAGCACTCCAATGGCTGAGTCCCAGGCCAGCTGGAGCTACAGGGAACACTGTCTCAATTTTTTTCCCCAGTTTTGATGTGTTTTATTTCATTTTCTTGTACAGAAACTTTTTCAAGCTGCCTTGAGAGGTCACCTACATCCAGCTTTTTCCTTTTTTTTCTTTTCTCTATTCTTTTTTTTTTAATTGAAGTTTTGTGTATTTCATACATTTCTTTTTCTTATTTTTATTTATTTATTTATTTATTTATTTATTTATTTATTTATTTGTTTGTTTTTTTGTTTATTTATTTATTTATTTTGGTCTTTTCGAGACAGAGTCTCCCTTTAGCCCCAGCTGTCCCGGAACTCACTTCTGTTGACCAGGCTGGCCTTGAACTCACAAAGATCCGCCTGCCTCTGCCTCCCAAGTCTAGGATTAAAGGCGTGCGCCACCATGCCTGGCTCATACAACATTTCTTAATCAAGCTTATGATAAATTCCCTTTCCTTGCCCCCTCCCTGCCAGAGCTCATGCTTTTGCCATACATGTCCTTCATCTTTTTCTCAGTCTTTTTAAAATTTTTTGATGCTGAAGTTTACTGTTTTGGCATAAGTTTACTGTTTCAGTCAGTTCTTTGACCCAGTCTTTTTTGTTATTGTTGTTCTTTCCATTTATTATCATTCCAAAATATGCCTATGGATGCCGCAGATATACCAAAAATTATGACCATCTGAAAATAAACTATAGGTTAATTCCAAATCATGTTTAGGGTTTTACATTTGATAGGAGGATTGTATTCAGGTAAAGAAACAATGTTACTTTACTTTTCTACTTACAAGCAGTAGAATTTTTAAAAATTTTAAATTTTAGCAAAGTAAATCTTTTTTATATTAAATTTTTTATTAATTTTATTTATTTCTGTATGTGTATGAATGTACTGTCTGCATGCAAGTTTGTGCACCCGTGTAGTGCAATGCCGCGGAGGTCAGAAGAGGGTGTCAGATTCCCCTGGAACTGGGAGTTCTCCTGGAATTGGAGTTCAGACGGTTCTCGGCCGCCATGTGGGTGCTGGGGATCGAACCCGGGTCTCTGTAGAGGTCGGCGCTCTTAACCGCTCTGGCCATCTCTCCAGCCCCGTAAGAATCTTAAGAATAACATAGTCAACAGTGATCTTGAAGTCAGACCAAAGGAATGAAAGCTAGTCAGAGCAACCGAAAAAAAGCCAGGACAATAGGAGCTAGAAATAAAGAGAGCTTAAAAAACTAACATGGAGAACTACCCTTGCCTGTATGAACTCATCTCCATCTTGGCTCTGACACATTTTCCAGAGTCTCTTCATGAGTGATATCTGATCATTACTGTATACAATGTAGGGAAATTTGTGTAGCAGAAGCTGACTGTCAGAGCTAAGTGTCTTAGTTTGTTGAAATTAATTTAATCATAAAAGATTTTTTTTATAGAAACTTTTTTTTTTAATTTTATTTATTTCCATATGTGTATGAATGTATTGTCTGCATGCAAGTCTGTGCACCCGTGACGTGCAATGCCGCGGAGGTCAGAAGAGGGTGTCGGACTCCCCTGGAACTGGAGCTCTCCTGGAATTGGAGTTTCAGACGGCTCTCGGCCGCCATGTGGGTGCTGGGGATCGAACCCGGGTCCTCTGCAAGAGTGGTCGGCGCTCTTAACCGCTAGGCCATCTTGGAGATTAATGGTAGGCCAAGCATGGGGGTGTACATCTTTAATCTCAGCACTGTGGAGGCAGAAGCAGGTAGATCTCTGCAACACTGAGAACAGCCAGGACTACATAGTAAGACTCTCCCTTAAAACAAAACAAAACAAAACAAAACAACAAAACAAAAACAACCAAAAAACCAAAAACAAACATACCAAGAAACCAAATAAACAAAAGGGTAACTATTGCCAACTAGTTATAGAACAAGATTAAGATTTATGAAGTTCCTCTGCTCAAGACTTCCTGCATTCCTAGTAAGAATTTAGCTGGGAGGATCAAAATGGCAGCAATTCTAATCCAAGCTTATTTCTCATGAGGAATTAAGGAAGCTAAAATATGATGTACAATCTAAGTACCACAAGCGTCTGGTTCTTTGAAAGCTCTAGTTTCATACTGTGTTTTTGTTTAATAATATGACATATACAGTAAAAATACATTGTCTTTTCTACATGCTATGTATAGGACCTCCTGAGACTGGAGAAAGTACCAAGATTCTTACTTTTCATAGTGGGAAAGTAGAGACTAAGCTTTACAAGGGAGGTAATGATCATGAGCCTTATAGGTCAAAACAACACAAAACTTTCAACTAGCAAAAAAAAAAATCTGAAACTGAAAAAGTAAAAATTGTTAAAATTGTTTATGAATTTCCAATTATAATAAACCTAAATATAAAATATTAAAAGGGTTTACAGACTTAGTTTTGAAAAGATAATCAAGACCTGACAATATCTGTGATATCACACACACACACATACACACACACACACACACACACACACACGATCCATCACCCTCTTCTGTCCTCATGGGCAAAGCACAATATGAGTGCACTTACATATAGGCAGGCATAACACTCATATACATAAAATAAAAATCAATCAAACAATTTAAAAAATTTTAAGAAGGAAGCTACAACTGTTTTTTTTTGTTGTTTGTTTGTTTGTTTGTTTTGTCCTTTTTTGAGACAGGGTCTCCCTGTCGCCCCAGCTGTCCTAGAACTCACTATTTAGATCAGGTTGGCATTGAACTAACCTACCTTAGACTCTTGCCTCCTGAGTGCTGGGAATTAAAAGTGTATGCTACCATGCCCGGCATCTTTTGTACCTAGAAATCTATGTCCAACAAACTAAGTGAGGCATATGCCAAAAGGTGTTGGTGTCGGATTCAAGAAAAACTAAGCTGTTGGAGTTGTTTAAACTAAGAATGAGTTTAAATCTGTTCTCGACCATTTCCTTTCTCATTTTTCTCTGAACTGTTCTTACAACAAAGGGTAAGAGTATACTCTATTTTTTTATTTTATTATTTTATTTTATTATTTTTTATTTTATTTTATTTTATTTTATTATTTTATTTTTTTGGTCTTTTCAAGACAGGGTCTCCCTGTAGCCCCAGCTGTCCTGGAACTCACTCTGTAGACCAGGCTGGCCTTGAACTCACAAAGATCCTCCTGCCTCTGCCTCCCAAGTGCTAGGATTAAAGGCGTGCACCACCACGCTATACTCTATTTATATACACAGTAAATCAAGCATGATAGGAAAGAAATGAGGAACTTCATCTTATCAGAAGAATTTTCCTTTTCTGAATCCTACTGACTGAGAAGAGCATACAAACCCACAAACAGACATTGTCAACCTGAGCCGACATGTTGTTTGTGATACAAACTGTGGACATTCATTGTTTTCAATGTTCCTGTTCTCAGCAACTGTATTTTCCCAACATACACACACAGATTATTCTGGGTCAGAAATAAGGTCATATGGGGGAAATAGGGAACATAGGTTTTAGTAATACTATTTTGTTTAGCTTAGCTTGTAAAGGTTGTTTGCAAGAGGAACCCAAGGTCTGTTAAGATTATTTATGTAGGGCCAAAGAGGGAAGATGAACTGTGAAATCACAGCAAAAACTGGATTTTTTTTTTTGATCAACATGTTTGTGTAAGCAAGCCTCTTCAACTGGACTTGGGTACCCTGGGTTGTACAAAAACTGGACTCAGATGTTAGCTAATTGGGTTTATATGGACACTCCTTATGTTTACTGCCTATGTGTACTTACTGGTCAAATAAAGAATTAAGAAAGTTAAAAAAAGATTATTCATATTGTTTTCCTAAAGGCTAGCTACATTTAAACACATTGATTCCACAACAGGAAGGTAGACTGAATATATAGTATTATCTGATCTCCAAACATAAAATTAACTTTGGTTACAGGATAGGGTAAGACAGAAAGTATTCCTAGAAAGTCATTCCCACAGCTAAGTACAAGCAAACTGTGTTAATTCAACAAATAGCTCCCCATTTCACTTAAAGGTAAAACGCTTGTAATGGCTTACATAAGTCTCCATAATTACCCTTTCCTAACATGGCTTTGTTTTCTAATATTTTCCAGCTCCAATAATAGTTGCCTTTTTTAGTTTCTCACAAATATGTCAGATGTTTTCTTTCTTTAGAGTTCCTATTCTTGTTTATCCTAGGTCTCTCCTGCTCTCTCCCTAGATATCTACATTGCTGATAAGCTGCTTTTTATGTAAGACCTTAGACAATGTAAAGCCCTTACACCCAGTAGACAAAATCAATATTCAATGAGATATTATTTCAAGTTTTAGAGAGTGTAGCAAACACATATTAATCCACAGACCTGTTAAGTATTACAAGCAAGATAAACAGTAACTCATATCCAGACACACTTGTCTGATAACAGAAGAAAAAAAAAAAATAGACCTATAAGGCTATCAGAAAAGAAAAATCCCCTCCAAAGAAATGACAGAATCATAACACAATTTTCAACAAAAATGGAAAGCAAAGACAGTGGGGGGAAATCAACAAGCTGGAAAAGAAATCACCCTTAAATTAGTATCAAGAAAAATGAGCAGAGGGGCTAGAAAGATGGCTCAGTGGTT
Organism: Rhizomys pruinosus; assembly: GCA_009823505.1. Classification (NCBI taxonomy): domain Eukaryota; kingdom Metazoa; phylum Chordata; class Mammalia; order Rodentia; family Spalacidae; genus Rhizomys; species Rhizomys pruinosus. The sequence goes on along the minus strand of VZQC01002242.1, from coordinate 2,575,914 downwards.
AAGAGCACCAACTGCTCTTGAAGAGGACTCAGGTTCAATTCCCAGCACCCACATGGTGGCTAAGAACCATCTTTAAGCCGGGTGTGGTGTTGCATGCCTTTAATCCTAACACTCCAGAGGCAGAGGCTGGTGGATCTCTGTGAGTTCAAGGCCAGCCTGCTCTACAGAGTGAGTTCCAGGCCAGCTGGGGCTACAGGGAGTCCCTGTCTCAAAAAGATTAAAAAAAAAATAAAAAAAGAGCAGAAAAGATAATGAATATTAAAAATTTCTATGGAATATTTGCCACATCCCTAGCCAAACATTATTTACTTTAGTCTACATATGCATCCTCATATTTACAAAGAAGTGTATCTTTCATCTCTCATCAAAGAAACTTCTTTTTGTAATAAATAGAGACTATTAGAAATTTCCAGAACTGTTCAAACACAGAGAATACATGTCTGTGAGATGCTTAACCCTAAGTGACACATCTTCAATACAGATTCTACACAGAGGATGAGTGTCTGTCAGCCTTCACCAGAGTAGTTTCCTTATGCAGCAGACAGTGATTAACACAGAAACCAAAAATTAGCCAATGAGCAGAGAGCAAGAGACTGGACAATGCTCATCCCTGAACAGGACATCTATTTCACAAACAAAGCAAAACAAAACAAAAAACAAATAAAAAATTTCTATGGACAAACTAATAAAATTTACTTCAAAACCAGCCCTAAAGGAAATACTAAAGCTTCAAGAATGTTCCACAAGGATGGTTTTATGTATAAGAAGGAAGCATGAATAAAAACAGCAAATATTTATCTTATAGTCTTACCATTTAGTTCTTGAAAACTAGATATTCTACTAACCTCAGTCTGTCAGTTGGCAAACCTATCCAGATGTCTGATTGCTAATGATGACAAAGAATCAAAATTTTATTCTTAAATGACCTCTAACTTCTCCTAAGAAAGCAAAGTGTGGTTTAGCTAAGCATATAAAGGCTTACTGTAATTTCCTGTTCCTTGATACATTTATACCTTAATTATCCTTCTAGTGCTGTATTTAGCCAGACTTGTTAGTAATTCCAAGTGTCTAATTCCTGTTAAGTTATTATACATTTCTAGGAAGCAAGATCAAGTTTTTAATAAATAAATAAAACATACCAGAAAAAGTCAATGATTTATGGAATGGAAAAGAAATTGGGATCGGGGAAGAGTTAAAACACTGTAGAAAAATTTAAGGAATCTGACATCAAAGATGAAACACAACTGAAAGAAGTACATTTTTATAAGCATATATTCATTGCATAAAATAATGGGTTTATAATATGACCTTTTCATACCTGTACATTGTACATACATTATGTACACTGATCACAGAAGTACAAAATACATTTTTGAAATCCATTTACATACCTCCTCTAGGTCAAGAGAGAGCCATTTTTCACTTCCTTCTTCTGACACAGATATATGATATTTGCTTTTGTTTTTAATCATATAAAAAGGGGTAAATGTCACAATTCTAGTAATATTAAAACTGCTGAGGTTTATAGTGACACCAACCTAAGAAAAAATTAAAATTAGTTGAAAACTATTACCATAGTATATTTATAAAATTTAAGTATCCAATAGCCATATCTTAAATAAAAGTTTCTTGAACATAGAATAAACTCACTTGATATTCCATTTTTAGCCCTTTGCACTTAATGGCTCCATGGCTACCAACAGTATCAATTGAAAACTGATCAGACAATTCACTATCAGTTACCATAAGCTGAACCTAAGGGGGAAAAATGAAACATTACAATTTAGATACTATATCTTTGTGTAGTGCTAAGGGCTTTGCATGAGTTATACAAGTGCTTTTCCACTGAGTATGTCCCAAGCCAGGAACTTTCTATATATATATATATATATATATATAATATAACAATAATAACTAAAAAATATATATAACTAAAATGTGTTTATTGAGATGGTTTCTCACTCATCTTGATTCAGGGTACTTTTAGTGCTGCTTCCTCCTGAAGAGCATCCTTCTGTGAGCTGTGCTTTTCCACCTGTGGGCTGACAGAGGACAGTGCAGCAGCCAACACACAAGACTACTGTTTGTGCATGGCTAAAGACCGTGGTGATTTTATAGCATCTTGGGCATTTCACGTCCATGAAATAGGAATTGGGGCTCTGCTCTAGGCGCTTCTTCTTGTGTTTCCTCTTCTCCTCTTCCGGAGAGGGATGAAGGAGGTCCTTTGCGAGAGGCATGTTCTCGTAGGGAGGTCATCACCGCCGGAAAGGCGGAACTTTCTTAATATTAAATGCTTACTCTACTGTTTTGTTCTTGGAAAAAAAAATTGTTTTTTGAGACAGGGTCTTCTGTTTAGCTCAAGCTGGATAAAACTTATATAGCATATTCAGGCTTCAAATTGAGATCTTCCTGCCCCCGGAATACCTAGATTACAAGTCATGTGACACCATACCAAAGCATGTTAATCTTTTTAACCTCAAATATTTAAGCATTTTATTGTTCAGATCACTAAAAACTGAAAGAGAATGATTAATGGCCAAAAAAGGAAAAGTTAGAAAAAAAAATCACATACCTTATTATTATTAAAAAAGTGATTTGGCTGAAAAGAAAAAAGAACTGGCTTTTTATAATTAGGTGGATGCTTTCGATGAATTCCATCTGCTTTGTATTGTAACATTCGACCAGTTTTATTGACCATCCAATATGGACTATGAAATGCCACAATAGTCTGACCAATATTGTAAGTCATGTGGATAGCAATATCTAAATCAGTCTTTTCCATTTCTGTAATACAGGTAAAATTGATGAAAGTAATGTCTTGTTGATTAGGTTTTATATGATATTCACTTTTCCAATCATGATTAAGATAGTCAAGTAATTTTAAATGCAGCTTGGCCTTATCCATCTGTATATTAGAAATCTGTGATGAATGTCCTTCACTTAGAGTAAGAACTGTATTTTCAATGCCCTGTTAAAAAACAAATGAAAAACAAACTTGTTTAACATGTCTCTGAAAAATTTACTACTAAATTATAATTAATCATTCCAAATACTATACAAAATATTTGAAAAATATTGCTAGAGCAAGTTACAAGACTTATTCAATCTATGCTGCCTCTATGCTTGGTCTAGATTTGAATATTTTAAATAGTAAAATCGTCTAAATGACCTACTTCTGAGGACTATTGTGAAGATTAAATATGTGAAACCATACAAAAAATTATAAAGCATCACACCACAATAAGTAAAACTAAAATAAACCCTATCTTTTCTACTACTTACTGCAGTTTTGAAAACTACAAAATAACAAAAAATGTGGGGAAAAAACCCTGCTGAAAATCCAAAAGAGAAATTCGTTCATCCATTTCCAGTTGATACTATTTACCATATCTCCCCAAGTCATTAATTTCTCTCTACTCATACGTCCACTGTCTCATCTCTCATCTCTATGACCTCTCAGCTGGAGAGTCAAAGCTACATGCATCCCATGTAGTCACATTCTCCATATCATGGCTAAACTGTCTAAAACCTGATCATGTCCTTTGGAAACTGGCAGACAGAATGAGATCCCTTAGGTATAAAATTAAAAGTTCTCCTATGAAAATACAAACATAATAGTGCGTCTGTGTACCTCATTAGCTTTCTAAAATAATGTCAACTGCTGGTTCCAGAATACAATGCAGGCAGGGTTGGAAGTGCTGGAATGGTGAACAAATGGCAACCATGTATCTATCAGGCATGCAACTAAATCTTTTAAATACTTCACCAACTTGATTTTTCCCATAAACTAATCATGAAAGTTTTATTGTTATTTTCATTTAATGAAGTAGGACAAAATATTTAGAAAAAAAAAGTACAGTCCTGCCTAAAAGCACAGCTATTAAGAGGCAGAGCCCAGTAGAAACTGTTAATCATTATGCTAAACTAGTATCTACTCATAAAAAAATACAGTCTTTTTTTTTTTTTTTGGTCTTTTTGAGACAGTTCTTAAACCACAGATATGTTAACTTCTCCTACACGAAAATGGACCAGGAAAGTGTAAATGAATAGTAATTCACAAAGTTAAATAAATATATAATTAAGAGACTAGAATGAAAAATCAATTTCTTCGTTATTTCTGATAAGCATGGAAAATAAGAATATTTACACAAAAAAATCTTAAGATAGGGGCTAGAGAGATAGCTCAGGAGTTAAGAGCACTGGCTGCTCTTGGAGAAGACCCAGGAAAGAATCCTAGCACCCACATGGTAGTTAACTCCAGTTGCAAGGGATCCAATACCCTCTTCTGTCCTCCATGGGCAATGCATGACACATGTGCATTTAAGTACATCCAGGCAATACACTCATATACATAAAATAACAAAATAAAAAATCTTTAGAAAAATTCCCATTCTAACAAGAAGAGGAAACCATAATTAATCTGAAACAGAGTACTTAATAGAGAAAGCATGTTTATAGGGAACATATCTTTAATAGGATTATCACTAAAACACTATGTAAGTATAATACTTGAATGTTAATTCAATACCATATGCCCAAACTCATTTTCAAAATTTAGTATTTTTTATTTATTTATTTTTTTATGTGTATGAATGTACTGTCTGCATGTAGGTCTGTGCACCCGTGTCATGCAATGCCAAGGAGATCAGAAGAGGGTGTCAGATTCCCCTGGAACTGGAGTTCTCCTGGAATTGGAGTTACAGACGGTTCTGGGCCATCATGTGGGTGCTGGGGATAGAACCCGGGTCCTCTGAAAGAGCGGTCAGTGCTCTTAACCACTAGGCCATCTCTCCGGCCCCTCAAAATTTAGTATTTTAAAATGTATGAACTATACATGAATAAAGGATTGAAAAATATCTTGTAAAATAAATCTATCTTCTGATTATAGATTATATCTACTTAATAAAAGATATATGTACATAAAAATTTTATGTACTATATACTTTTGCAAATTATTTTTAGATGGCATAGAATGTCTATACATAATTATATACCAGATAATAGATACTCAAAATGAAATGAAAATATTTTCTTTTAAATTATCTTTTGTTATTTTTTCTTTCTATCTATCTATCTATCTATCTATCTATCTATCTATCTATCTATCTATCTGTCTATCATGTGTGTGTACCCATATACATACTACAATGTGCTGTGGCGGTCAGAGAACAACTTTTGCAGTCAGTTCTCTACCACGTGGGTTACGGGGATTCAACCCAGGTTGTCAGGCTTGGTGGCAAGTGCCATTTTCTACTGAGTCATCTCATTGGACCTAAATTATATTTTCACATGATTTAGAATTTTTCACTTGAAAAATAACTTATTTTTGATTTTTGAGCAGGGGTTCTTATATCCTCAAAACATTTTAAATCAAGCTACAAAGGCAAAGACAAGAAAACATGCAAAAAAAAAATCCCCAATACCTCTATATAATAAGCAATTTTGTAAGGAAGAAGATTTCGGATTAGGATAGGTGGCCACAAGTGTATTATGTATGGGAGGTCCCAACCGTCTTCTGAATACACTGATAGAGATGTCAAATTATCTTTTTCTGGGACAATATTAATAATAAATGATTTCTTAAAATGGTTTAGAGATCTACATTTCTTCTGTAGAAGCAGTCCATCATTTTTTACAATTTCTTCAAAGTCAATTCCTTCAGATATTTGATAGTCCTCATCTTCTGGTTTCAAAAAAAGGAATGATCTACAAAAAATTAAATAATATAGTTTGAAAGGGTTTTTTTTATAAGAAAAAAACACGACTTATGAAAAACAGCTTAAGAAAAAATGAAATTATCTCCTCTTACAATGCTGTAAATGTTTTTTTTTTATTTTTCATATTCTTATTTGACCTGAGTAAGCTAAACAAGTATCTCAATTTTCTAGATGTTTCCAAAGTTATTTGGACTGCAAGAGATTATTTTTATTACAAACTTATTCTGAAACTACAGTAAAAGACAGATCCAGACACTTGCAGCAGGCCTGAGAGTTCCTGAATCTGGCCTCCTTCAGGTGGTGAGCTTCTCGTGTCCATCCCCCAACCCTGAGGTCATCTGAAGTCCCTCCCACTGCCTCAGAGCTAGACCGCGCCCTCTGCATTTTAGTAAGGGCCCAGAACTTGCAGACTGCCCAGGAGAGCCTCAATCAAGCGTCCACCTGGCCAGACTCTCTAATTGTGTTGTGCCTGCTGGCAAGTAGGGTCCAAGAGCTTAGAAGGAAGCCTGAGAGTATCTGATTGATACCTGACTTGGCATTCTGGAGGAGCTCCTGACTAGCTGGATGAGAACCAGCAATTGGTCCCTCCAATACAAAATGAAAAGAGAGAATCTGAAGCAGAGACCAACCAGCCTTTCATACCAAATAAGAAAACAACCAAGGTACATCAAGAATACAAAGTCAGTTTTCAAATCAACAAAGGAAGAATTGAGTTTCATACCAGAATCATAAAATAATAAAAGCCGTGTGTAAAAAAAAATCACAATGAAAAAAATGGTAACAATAAACACTACCAGTCCTACAGAAGAGATCTACAATGAGGACCTGCTAGAGATAACCCAGGAGAGAGAATTTAAAAGAACAATCATAAACATGATGAAATAATTCAACAAATTTAAAGAACACACAAACCAAATAACTAAAAGAGATAGGGATAAACCTCAGACTAAATGCACAAGAGATATAAATACTGAAGAAAACTCAGCTGAAATGAAGAATGAAGTGAAAAAATTCAATAAGCCACCTGGAAATGATGGGAGAAAGCCTCAGCAAAAGAATGAATGAAACAGAAAACAGAATATCAAGACTGGATGATAAAGCTGAAGAATTTGATTGCTCAGGCAAAAATTATGAAAATTAAACAAAAACACAGGAAGGGAATATTCAGGAAATGTGAGACACCATGAAAAGATCAATGTATGCATCATAGGCTAGAGGAAGAAGAATCCCAGGATAAGGGTATGGACCAGATCTTCAACAAGATTGCAGAAGAAAATTTCCCCAAATTAAGGAAAAACATGCCCACACAAATATAAGAAGCATGTAGAATACCAAATAGACAGGACCAGAAAAGAAGCTCCCCACATCATATCTTAGTAAAAACAGTACATGTTCAGAGCAAAGAAAAAATACTAAAAGCTGAAAAAGGAAAACAAGTCACATATAAAGGAAAACCCATCCAAATTACAGGTGACTTTTCAGTGCAAACCGTAAAAGCCAGAAGAGCCTGGAACAAAGTATAACCAGCTCTAAATGACCATAGATGCCAACCCAGAATACTTTACCCAGCAAAAAATGTCTGTTATAGTTTAAGGAGAAAGAAAAATATTCCATAACATGAATAGGATGAAAGAATTCATGTCCATAAAAACCAGCCCTTTTAAGAATACTTGAAGCAATACAAAGAGAGGAAAAAAGGAATGACTAAACCCAAATGGCAACAGAAAGAAATGAAATAAAAGTATAACTGAGGAAAAAAAATTAGACCAATAATGCAATGGGAACCAATACACATGTCTCAATAATACCTTTAAATATCATTGGACTGAACTCCCAATCAAGAGACATAGGCTAGTGGAATGGATTAAAGAAACAAAATTCATCTTTTTGTTATCTGCAAGAAACCCATCTCACCTTCAAGGACAGGGACTATCTGGGACTATCCTAAGGTAAAAGGGTAGAAAAAAAATGTTCCAAACAAAGAGAAAGAAGAAGCAATAAGGAGTTGCAGTTATAATATCTGACAAAATAGACTTCAAACTAAAATTAATCTGAAGAGATAAAGAGGGTCACTTCATTCTTATCAAAGGAACAATTAACCAAGAAGATATTAAAATCATGAAAATATACACACCAAACTCTGATGCATCCAACTTCATAAACACAATACTACAGGACCATAAGACACAGACTAATCCAAACACACTTGTAGTGTGGGACCTCAGTACCCTACTGTCTCCATGACACAGGTCAATTGGACAATGAACAGAGAAATAACTGAATTAAACAATACGATGTACCAAATGCACCTAACATATGTCTACACAATATTCCACTCAAGTACCAAAGAATATACTTTCTATTCAGCCCCTCCAAAACTGACGACATACTGGTGCACAAAATAAACCTCAATAAATTCCAAAAATGGGAATAATTCTATGCATTCTATCAGACCACAATGCAATAAAGTTTATTATCAATACCAGAAGAAGCCCTACACAAACTCATGGTGATTAACACAATCCTGAATGGTGAACGGGTCAAAAGGGAAATTAAGAAAGAAATAAAGTATTCCTGAAATTAAGTGAAAAGGACAATACAACACAACAAAACCCCTGGGACACTTTGAACATAGTCCTAAGAGGCAAATTTATAGCTCTAAGTGGTTACATTAAAAAAAAAAATCAGAGCTTGACCAGAGCACAAAGAAATGGCCAAACAGTGGAGATTAGGAATCTGTAGAGTGTGGGTCCATGGACAGGTCTCCTACATTCAACTTCACTCACCCAGGGTTCAGAGAATATTGCAGAAGAGGGGGCAGAAAGACTGTATGAGCCAGGGAGGCGATGCATCATCATATGCAATCAGAATCCTACAAGCTCCTGGGACCTTACTCATATGAACTTACTACAGCAATAGTGTCAGCATGCACAAGACCCATGCAAGTCAATCAGACAAAAACCCAGCATGGAACTGTGGAAATGGGCAGCAGAACCCAATCTTTGCTGAAGAAATATTGGCAGCTGATTACTGTTGGGTGAGGAAGAACTGGCCTTAAAGTGAGGGACTCTGGATAGGATGACTAGAGCTCAGTGGATGACCTAGCACTGAGGAATGGCCACAGAAATTAATCTGGCACAACAGGCCTTAATACAAATGACAGAATATGAATTCCAGTGGGGTGGCTGTGGGAGGTGCCAGTGGAGAAGGGGGTTATAAAGGCGATTAAGACTGACTGAGATGTTATATATGAAATACACAAAATTTCAATTAAAAATTAGATATAAAATTAAAATGGCTGGATATTTCCAGAATAGAAGGGATAATGACAATGCTTAAGCAAGTTTATCGAAGGTCTGAGCAGGTTTATAAAAATACAGTGTTGATGCTTTAATCATTACTGTTACAGCTAAAATTTTAAGCCCACTCCTCTGATGACTTGTACAAAAGTGTTAGATTAAATGCATGCAGACAAACATTGGGGTTACCAAAGACTACAAAAACCACTAAAGAATGTCCTTTAGGTTTCAAAATTTATTCAAAATATTCAGGGATTTTGTTCAAACTTAATCTTCATATTATTCAGTAATTAAAAGTAACCAGACTGGCACAACTGACAAAATAAAACAAAACAAAACAAAACAAGTGGTAGATCCAGTTGAGATGCATAAAATACAGGCTGGATTGCAAAGACCCAGTACAAAAAAAGAAGAGGAAATGATTTCATAGATAAATTCTGTATCCATTGCATACTGAAGTAACATTGGGATAGATGGAAATCAATAAAATATATTATCAAAAATTTTTTTAAAGTACACTAAAAAAGATCCTAATGTAAAATATCAAACACATGCAAAGCAAATCACATACAACCATCTGCTATACATTTTTTGAGAGACATTAGCTTTCCTGGATATGTGTTTTGTTGTTGTTTTATTTAATTTCTTTTTAGACAGGGTCTTACTATGTGGCACTGGGTGGCTTTGACCTTGGAGAGATCCAGCTGCCTCTGTTTCCCAGGTGCTTGATTAAAGCTGTATAGCACCATGCCTGACCTTTGACCATAAGATCTTAATAAGAAGTAAATGAAATGACTAAGACCATGAAATTAAAATTATATATTTATGTATTTATATATATTTCTACTGAAAAAGTAATCACAAGCTTTAATTTTTAAAACTGAGCTACACCTGGGAAGAGAGGCAGGGGATCTCTTTGAGTTCTAGGCTAGTCTGGTCTACATACTGAGATTCAGGTCAACTGGAGCTACAGGGAGACCCTGTCTCAAAAAGACAAACCAAAACCAAACACCTGTGTGTATATGTGGGTTTTTTTTGTTTTGTTTTGTTTTGTTTTGTTTTTTGTCTTTTTGAGACAGGGTCTCCCTGCATCCCCAGCTATCCTGGAACTCACTTTGTAGACCAGGCTGGCCTTGAACTCACAGAGATCTGCCTACCTCTGCCTCCCAAGTGCTGGGATTACAGGCGTGTGCCACCATGCCTGGGCATATTTAATGTTTATTGTATATGTATGAGTCTCATGTCTGCACGTATAAGTGCACTGGTGTCATGCAATGTCCACAGAGGACAAAAGACAGTTCCTGAGCCACTGGAACTGGAATTACAAATAGTTGTTAACTGCCATCTGGATGCTTGGATTTAAATTCGGGTCTACTGTTGAGCCATCTCTCCAGCCTGGTTTAGTGGTTTTTAATTAGCTAACTAACCAACCATTTTATCACAGTGCTGAGGACTGAATCCAAGGCTGTAAACTGTAAGCACTGTACTAACAAGCTCTGCTGAAGTCCTTACATGTAATTTTTATTTGTAAAATTAACAATGAATTTAATTATCCCTGATAGATGAACTGTCAATATGATCTATATCCCTAATTCTTTTCTAAACTCTAGTTCTAAAACTTTAAGTATCTTCTATATGTTTCTATAATTCTATTATACACTCGCTGAACTGAACACAGAGCCCTCCATATGCACTTCTCTATTGTCCTTTTTTGTGGCTTTTATATTTTTCTATAACTTTTATTTTACTTTATTTTCTGACTTCTCTGTATATATACATATATATATATATCTATATATATATATATACACATATATATTTCTTTTTTTTTCCTCAATTTAAACTATGGCCAACAAACATCCAGTTTTGAAAATATCATTTATTATTGTGTGTGTGTGTGTGTGTGTGTGTATGTGTGTGTGTGTAAGTTACAGGGTCTCACTTTACAGCCTTGAAACTCTCTATGTAGCCTAAGTTGATCTCAAACTTGTGAGAATCCTCAAAAGTTCCAACTGTCTTGAGGATATAGACATCAGACAACATGCTTCAACATCAAAACATTTATCAGGCTGTTATGCCCCAATTAGAAGATACAAATGAAAAGACAAAAATAAATAAGATAGTTTTACTCTCAAATAGAAGGCAATCATGGTAGCTGCCTCAGTGTGATAAGTACCAACAAATAACCCAAACATCTATATAAATAGTAGACTGAGGTCAGCAGAGTGTAACTGACTCTGCACATACACAGCAGAATGTTATATAGTTGAAAAGTTTTCTAAGAAAGCTATTATCAGAATTAGAAACATATATGAGGAAAAGAGAAATTAAAGACATGAATAAAAATAGAACAGAAACACAAGGCTATAAATAAAAGACAATAAAATGAATAAACTTGAAACCAAGAACATCAATTCTGAGCCAGGAAGGAAAAAAAATAAATGAAACAGCTAAGTATATATAAAATTTATAAATCTGAAAACAAGAAGATGAAGGAGCAAGTAGTTGCATCTGAACTGAAATGCTATCAAATTTCATCTTCCATATGTACTGTCACTCCAAAAACACCTCAGCTCCTCCTCACAACCCCGTAACAAGCCTTATCTGTTTATGCTGCCTTATGTTTACTCATAAATTCCTTTCACTTAATATTTTCCTCTTCATCTATCTCAATGTTACTATATTTTAGCTGTAATTCATATACCTCTAACAAGAGTCAATCACTCATTTATTTTTGTTTTATATACTTTCCTGTAACCTAAATTTTAACCTAAAATTTAGGTTACAGGAAAGATCATCTGTTATCTAAAGGAATTTTTAAAAATTAATATTATAAAACTTGAAAAGTGAAAATTATTTCATAGTATATAATGCCAAAGCCAGTAGTCATGTTCTATTAGACATTTTAAACACATGAACATGTGATAATAGTCACGATGGTAACACTGCAAGCATGTATAATCATAGTTATTAGTAAAGGTAAAAACAATGCACACAGTATAAATTAAAAGCATTAATTTTTACTTTTGAAAAGAACCACCTGAGACCTTGAACCATAAGTTAGAAGAAATATTTAATAGGGAAGATTGGATCAAAGTTTGGTTAACTTATAGACAGTACTTTGTAGAATCTGAAATTAAAACTTCTCTAAAGCAGCTTAGGGGAAACAAAAAGATAAGAAAAAATATTCACCGGTAAGATGCTAATGGCACATTGAATTCATTTTCAGGTGAGGCAATTCCCAATAAAGTATCTCCTTCAAAAACGGAAATGGGGTTTGAGAAATGATTTCTAATCTGGGGAAACAAACAAACCATATTTAATATTATTCCTATAAGTATTTAAAGACATTTAAAAAATATATTCATCTACATATCCTAACAAAGAAACTACCAGGCAATTTTCAACTTGTTTATATAAATTAGAAGAAAAAAAATATAATTATTTCTCCTGAAAAACACATCTGAAGTTTCCATAGTTTTATAGAAAGGAACCTCAAAGTACAAATTTAATCAGTCAGTATTCAAACAGTATCAAACAGTATTCAAAGGGATAAGAGAGGAACTCAAAAGGGACCACCCCCAGCTGAAAAGCTATTGGCAGCTGACAGCTGCTAGGGGAGGGAGGTCAGTTTTCTTCAAGGGTATGGTCCCATGTAGGCTGCTCCTGCTGCAGTGGATGGCCCCACACACATGCACATATGGGTATCAGTGACTAAACTCGCTGGGTTATAATAAAAGAGGATATAAAGTTGAGAGCGGGATGGGAGGGGTTGGGGCAGCATCTAGAGAGAGAAAATGGGGGTGAATATGGTCAAAATATAGTATATACAGATAGGTAATTCTCAAACAGTGAATTTAAAATATATAAATACTAATAATAATATAGCCTGTTATAGTTCAGGAATACAGGTATGTTTATATTTCAGAAAAATTTTTCCTAGGTACAAAACTCAAATTTGATTAAAAAAAAAAATGAATGGAGTTATTAGTTGCAAAATGAACAAATAAAACCCAAAACCTTCATGAGAAAAGGGAACTAATAGGGTACATTAAAAGGAAAGGAAGGGAAACAGGAGACAATGTAGGATTGTAATACTCAGAATGTCACTTTATATGTGTACGAAACTGTCAAGGAACTCATAAAAGTTATATATACACAAAAATATAACTCGAGTTGTATTAAAATCACCTTAGTGGGAAATAAAACTTTTGGGATAGGCACTAATTTGTTTCAATACATGTTTTTGTTTAGCTTCAAATAGAATCCAGGGTTACTGGCATACAACTGTAATCCTAGCATTTGGAAAGTAGAGGCAGGAGGATCAGGAGTTCAAGGTCATCTTCAACTACATAATCAGTTCAAGGCCAGCTTCCCTTCTATGGGACCCTGATTCAAGTTTCACTAAAAGATCATGTTGTTAAACTGCCATCTAAATATCTATGCCTTTATCTATAGGTTACTGATGCTCCCAACCTGCAGAGAAGGTTCTTGCTGCAGTGGGTAATAAGTAGCTAATGCAGACACTTATAACTATTCAAATGATTGTGAATAAGCAAAAGTGAAATGTTCAACTATAGATTTAAGTTGACCAGAAACTGTAGTTACCCTCAAAACACCAGGCCAATTAAAAATGCAAGCATGGGAAGGGCCTCTCAAGGCCTGAACTGAGGAGCAATTGGCAGTTAATAGATGGCTGCTCAGGGAGAGAGAAACTGGCAGGTTCACCAGCTGATGACCCCAAAGCCATGGACTTATGGGCAGCACTAACTGGACTCAGTTACCGAGTTGGGGAGAGGAGAAAGGGGACAGACTTGAAGTTTGAGGGAGATGCACTGGAAAGAGGGCCAAGAGGAGTTGGGGTGGGGGGGATATGTCAATGACCTTGACTGCTACGAAGGTTGCCTACTACCTTTATGTTAAAACTCAAATGTTATATGCTATTATATATATACATATATATATATCAATATATATACATATATATGTATTGATATATATATGTATATATATATCAATCTATAATTTCTCCAATTAAAATTTTACTATTAAAAATAATATATACTATAAAGACCTAAACAAAGTGCCAATGAGTATTTTATAAAATACTACTAAAATATTGTATGAAACAGTTCTATAGGAAAGTATATATTGCCGGCCATGGTGGTGCACCCCTTTAATCCCAGCACTTGGAGGCAGAGGCAGGTGGATCTCTGTGACTTCAAGGCAAACCTGGTCTACATAGCGAGCTCCAGGCCAGCTGGGAATAAAGGGAGACCCTGTCTCAAAAAGACAAAAAAAAAAAAAAAAAAAAAGAAAAGTATAATATTGAATGAAAATCTCCCTCTGGTCATACTACCACGGAACATGTACTAAAAACAGATTCTATCATTTCTGTGATAGTGTATATTCTTTTCCCAATGATTTACTTAAACCACTTTTTTTCTTTTTCCAACTTTCTATTTTGTTTTAGATGGGGTTTCATATATTCCTGGCTGGATTCCAACAGGCTATGTAGCAAAGGATGATCTTGCTGAATTACAAGGGTATGCCACCATACCTGGTATATGAGGAGCTAGGAAACCCTGAATGCCAGGCAGGCATTCTACCAACTGAGCTACATCCCAGCACACTGAATCTTTTTATTAGTACATATGCATAACAAGACCTCTACCAATTTTCTTACTTCATACCTGCATAGGTGAACGGACTGTTACTTTCTTACTTCCTTCAACAGCATCAATCTGACAAACAATAGATCTTTCAACTCCAGATTCTCTGTGTCTTACAGTGTATAGTCTTCGTCCCACTTTTGTTAAAGGAATCTTATCAGTAGCAGAGTGGTTAGCAGGTGCTAAATTAAATGCAGATGTTTGAGAATTTTGTTATACTTCACTATATATTAATTTTAAAAATACTTGATGGGTGTCCTCTACATACATCACTTTATTCTTTGGATACAATCCATACAAATGGGTATTTTAAGAAGCCACCATTTATGCCAGGCATGGTAGCACATGCCTTTAATCCTAGCGCTTGGGAGGCAGAGGCAGGTGGATCTTTGTGAGTTCAAGGCCAGCCTGGTCTACAAAGTGAGTTCCAGGACAGCTGGGGCTACAGGGAGACCCTGTCTCGAAAAGACCAAAAAAAATAAAAAATAAACAAAATAAAAAAAGAAGCCACCATTTATTTCCACAATGTTCACCTATAACCTTCAAAATATTTTTCTGAAAACATAATTGAAAAAAATTCTCACTCAGGAATTTAACCTTAAACAACATTTTTGTAAATTAACTGAGTTATGAGAAGAATAAGACAAATGATCTCAGTTTGGTGGTGTGCTGGATAGCTTTCATGTCAACTTTACACACCTGGGTTGAGGGAGCCTCAACTGGGGAATTGGTTCCATTGGAGAGGCCTGTGGCCATGTCTGTGGAGTACTGTCTTGATTGTTGAGTTATATGGATGGCCCCAGCCCACTGTGGGTGGTGCCAACCCAGGCAGGTTGTTACGTACAGTATAAGAAGGCAGACTGAGCCAGGCGTGGGCCAGGGCCAGGGAGCAAGCCAGTCAGCAGCACTCCTCCATGGCCTGTGCTTCAGCTCCTGACTCCAAGTTCCAGCCCTGAATTCCTATGTTGGGCTCCTTCAGTGATGAACTGTGACCCAGGAGATGTGAGCCAAATAAACCTCTTCCTCCCCAAGTTGGAATTGGTCAGAGTGTTTTGTCACAGCAATTGAAAGGAAACTAGGACAGCTGGCATAATAACCAGAGCTTAATATCTTCAGATAAATATTGGAAAAACCAAGGTAACTAATTTTTACATGTTAATGTCCTAATTCCCTATGTCACTAAGACTGAATAAAATTTTGTATATGTTTTACCAATAGAAATGTAGGAGTGAAATTATTTGTATAAATATAACTCCCTTAGTCTGAAGAATGCTAATAATATTAAATAAAATTGGTGAATAAATGTATCATTGACAATGTTCTCTGAATACCCAAAATGTGTTAAGTATTATTTCCTGATTAGAATAAGTATGTACTGAGGGGCTAGTGCATCAGAGGGGTGCATAAAGACAGTGACAAGATGTTATAGCAATTTAAGAAACTAAAAGACTTTATCTGCAATAAAAATGAAAAGGCTTGTGGAAAGCAGAAAGGATGATGAACAAAAATTCAATAAAAATATAGATTAAAAATTAAAATAAAGGCTCAGAAAGGAAAATATCACTTACTAAGAAGAATGAAGAAGAGCTTGCTGCTTAGGCTGGTCATTGCACTGAAATGGTCATTGTCCTTTGTCCGTATGTAGTCCATACTTAAGCTTTCTTCATTTTTCAGTGTGTATGATTTTGCCATAGGAACATTGAGTACATTAAAAGAATCACTTGTTGACACAGAGATAGTAAGCCCAAGAGAATTTAAAATCATAAATGGTGCTAGATCCCTTAAGACAGTGGAAGACTCAGTAGCAGCTTCAGTAAATGCCTAAAAAGTAAAGTTGCCTTAAATAAAATGTGGACTGTATAAATGTGACAGAATAATAAATTTATTCAATGTAACAGCTTAGACTAAAATTTAAACATTTACAAGTTTCAAACAGTTGTGTTTTCTTACCTTGACTAAGTTATCTAACATTACAAGGCCACATTTGGATAATGTGATGTTTAATTGATCTCTAGAATAAAAACTGATGACAGTTTTATATTCTGGCACTTTGTAGTTTTCTTCTTCACCATCTGACTCAACAACGGTCTTTTTTGCTTTCTTTTTAATCTAAAATGATAAAATTAGATAGAAAAGAAGCTGCTTTTAAGAGTACATCAAAATTTATTCTTCAAAGTAAAAATAAACTTTAGAAAGTACCATTAGAAAGAGCTGTAAATTTTACATGTTACACCGCCTCCTAGTATTTCTTGGACATTCTAACAAGACAAAGCTGAGAAGGGAAAATCCTAGGGGAGTATAAATTCTCGTCCTCTTTGATAAAGGAATTTAAATGGAAAAATTAACTTCTGAGAGCTACTAAGTTATGTGGCATCCACATGTAAGTTAAAAGCATACACTTCACAGCAAAAGTCAAGAAAAGTAGTTACTCTACTGGTTGTACTAAATTTGTTTTTTAATTTATTTTTTGCATATGTATGAATGTACTGTCTGCATGGAGGTTTGTGCACCCGTGTCATGCAATGCCGCAGAAGTCAGAAGAGGGTCTCAGATTCCGCTGGAACTGGAGTTCTCCTGGAATTGGAGTTACAGACAGTTCTTAGCCGCCATGTGGGTGCTGGGGCTGGAACCCAGGTCCTCTGCAAGAGCAGTTGGTGCTCTTAACCACTAGGCCATCTCTCCAGTCCCTGTACTAAAACTTTTTTTAAAGAAAAAAAAGGAAAGAAAAACTAGGGGCTTACACAAAGCCAGATAAAAGTAACACAGCTTTAAGCCAGGCATGGTGGTGAACACCTTTAACCCTAGCACTCCGAGGCAGAGGCAGGTGGATCTTCGTGAGTTCAAGGCCAGCCTGGGCTACAGAGTGAGTTCCAGGATAGCTGGGGCTACAGAGAGACCCTGTGTCGAAAAGACAAAAAACTAAACAAAACCACCACCAACAACATAAACAAACAAACAAACTATAAGGCTGTCCACTATCACCACACCTCTTCAATGTAGTGCTTGAAATGCTTGCTAGGGCAATAAGGCAAGAAAGTGAAATTAAAGGAGTAATAATTGGAAAAGAGGAAGTAAAACTATCCCTGTTTGCAGATAATATGATAGTTTA
Organism: Rhizomys pruinosus; assembly: GCA_009823505.1. Classification (NCBI taxonomy): domain Eukaryota; kingdom Metazoa; phylum Chordata; class Mammalia; order Rodentia; family Spalacidae; genus Rhizomys; species Rhizomys pruinosus. The sequence goes on along the minus strand of VZQC01002242.1, from coordinate 2,558,117 downwards.
CCTAAGGGATGCTAAAAACTCCATCAGAAAACTCTTAGAAATGTTTAAAAGTAGTGGGATACAAAATAAACCTAGAAAAAAAAATCAGTAGCCTTTCTTTACACCAACAATAAGCAACTGGAGAAGGAATATAAGGAGACCTTCCCACTCACAATAGCCTCAAAAAAAAGACATGGCCTAGCGGTTAAGAGCGCCGACCACTCTTACAGAGGACCCAGGTTCGATCCCCAGCACCCACATGGCGGCTGAGAACCGTCTGAAACTCCAATTCCAAGAGAACTCCAGTTCCAGGGGAATCTGAGACCCTCTTCTGACCTCCGCGGCATTGCACGACACGGGTGCACAAACTTGCATGCAGACAGTACATTCATACACATACAAAAATAAACAAAATTAATAAAAAAAACCCAACCAAACAAACAAAAAAACACCTAGGAATAAACCTAACCAAAGACACCAAAGACCTCTACAACAAAAATTTTAAAACCCTGAAGAAGACTGAAAATGACATCAAAAGATGGAAAGATCTCCCATGCTCATGGATAGGAAAAATTAATATAGTAAAAATGTCCATTCTACCCAAATTAATATACAGATTCAATGCATTCCCAATCAAAATCCCCATGAGCATTTTTTGCAGACTTAGAAAAAAAAATCTTTGGGCTGGAGAGATAGCCTAGTGGTTGGGAGTGCTGACTGCTCTTGCAGAGGACTGGGGTTTGATTCCCAGCACCCACATGGTGGCTGAGAACCATCTTTAACTCCAGTTCCAGGGGAATCTGACACCCTCTTCTGACCTCTGCTGCATTGCACGACATGGGTGCACAAACCTACATGCAGACAGTACATTCATACACATAAAAAAAGGAAAAAAAAAAAGAAAAAAAATCCTTAAATTCAATGGAAAGACAAAAGACCCTGAACAGCTAAAGCAGCCTTGAATGAAAAGTGCAATACTGGGGGGATTACATTACCAGACTTCAAGCTATATTACAGGGCTATAGACATAAAGACAGCCTGGTACTGGCAAAACAAAACAAAACGAAACAAAGAAACAGAACTATTGACCAAAGGAACAAAATTAAAGATCCAAACTTGAGCTCATATAACTTCAGCCACCTCATCTTTGACAAAGGGTCCAAAAAAGCTCAATGGACGGCTGGCGGCCCACCTCGGCAGGCACCATCCAATGCTAGGACCATAGAGATAAACTGCTAGCGAGGAGAGAAAGTCAGCCAGCAGCACACACTCCCTGTGCCCTGCTGCCAAGGACCGTCTGGGTTGTGCAGGCGGCCGACTGGCCGCCAACCTCGGCAGGCGCCATCCAATGCTAGGATCATAGAGAGGAACTGCGTGCGTGGACAGAAGGTGAGCCAGCGGTGCACACTCCCTGTGCCCTGCTGCCAAGGCCCGTCTGTGTTGTGCAGGTGGCTGGCTGGCTGCCCACCTCGTCTGGCACCATCCAACGCTAGGACCATAGAGAGGAACTGCCTGCATGGATAGAAAGTCAGCCAGCAGCACACACTACATGTGCCCAACAGCCCAGGTGGTGACCGGTGTGGTGCGTGGGCCAAAGGATTCAACAACCCCCCCCAGCACCCCACCCCTGCTCAAGCTACTAATACTGAGGTGGAAAGTGTAAACTTGGTACTGTGGTTTAAAGCTGTTGGGAGGATACAGCAGTGTGATTGAAGGCTGCATAGCCAAAACTGAGGAAGAAACCAACAGGAAGCAAACTGAGTAATCAACCAATCCCCCATAGCAACATTTGAGATTAGCAACAGAAGGCAAACAAATAAACAAAGGGGGAAAACAACTACAACAACAACAACAACAACAAAAATACACATGCCAAAAAACACAATAGAAAAACAATATGGGAAAAGCTTAAAATAAATCCTCATCGAACCCAACCACTCCTGTAGAAGATCCCAACAACAAGATATCTCTGGAAGGGAACCAAGATACCGACAGTAGAAGAACAACATATTCAAGACTATAAAGAAAAAAAAATCAGAGAACTAAAGGGAGAGAACGAAAAGCTCATGAAGGAACTAGAAGGAAAGAATGATAAACTCTGGAAAGAATTACAAGGAGAGATTGATAAACTCAGAAAAGAACTAGGGGAAGAGAAATACAAACTCTGAAGAGCTAGAGGAAGAGAAATACAAACTCCGAAAAGACCTAGAGGGAGAGAATGACAAACTCTGGAAGGAAGTGAAACATTGAAAAGATCTCAGGCTGAAAGGAAAAAAGAAACTGACCACCAAAGCAAGGAGCTACAAGAAAAGAATGAAAAGCTCCAAAAGGAAGTGGAAATACTGAAGAAATCGCAGGATGAAACAAAAAAGGAAATTGAACATTCATCCAATCAGCAGGAAAGGATGGGAAAAAGCCTTAGAAGCAGAATGGAAGAAGCAAAAAAAGAACATCAGACCTACAGGATAACACAGCGCAGCTAGAAACCTCAAGTAAAGATTATGAAAAATTAAAAAAAACACAAGAGTGGAACAACCAGGAAATGTGGGACACCATGAAAAGACTAAATCTCCACATCACAGGGATAGAGGAAGGAGAAGAATCAGAAGAGAATGGTATTGATCAGATCTTCAACAGAATAATAGAAGAAAACTTCCCTAAACTGAAAAAAAGACAAACCCATAGACATACAAGAAGCACATAGAACACCAAATAGACAAGACCAGAAAAGAAATTCCCCACGTCATATCAAAGTTAAAACACTAGATGCTCAAAACAAGGACAAAATACTGAAAGCCACAAGAGAAAAACAAGTTACATACAAGGGGAAACCCATCAGAATCACACCTGACTTCTCAGTTCAAACCATGAAAGCCAGAAAACATGGACCAAAGTATTCCCAGTACTAAATGACTTTAGATGCCAACCCAGATTATTATACCCAGCAAAAATGTCAACCATAGTTGAAGGAGAAATAAAAATCTTTCAAGACAAAGAAAATGAAAGAACACATGTCAAAAAACCCAACACTTCAGAAAATACGGGAAGCAATTCAAAGAACAGAGGAAAGGAGCAACTATCCTTAAGCAACCCAAAAGAAAAATTACCAAAAGCATAACAGAGTAAATAAATACGTAGACCAAGAATGCAAACAAAAAATAAGTTGAAAGGAAACAACACACATCTCTCAATAATAACCTTAAATATTAATGGTCTAAACTCCTCAATCAAAAGACCCTGACTGGGAGAATGGATTAGGAAACAGAATCCATCTATATGCTGCCTCCAAGAAACCCATCTCACCCTCAAGGACAGACAGCACCTTAGAGTGAAAGGATGGAAAAAAATATTCCAAGCAAATGGTACCAAAAAGCAAGCTGTAGTGGCTATTCTAATATCAGACAAAATAGACTTCAGAGTAAAATTAATCAGAAAAGACAAAGAGGGCCATTATATCCCTATCAATGAAACAATTAACCAAGAAGATCTCACAATTTTAAATATTTATGCACCAAACTCTAGTGCACCGAACTTTATAAACACAATTCTTCAGGACTTTAAGACACAGATGAATCCCAGTACACTAATAGTGGGGGACTACAATACCCCACTGAGCCACCTGGATAGGTCAACTGAACAAAAAATAAACACAGAGACATCAGAACTGAACAACATAATACACCAAATGGACCTCACAGATATCTACAGAATATTCCATCCAAACACCAGAGAATATAGTTTCTACTCAGCACCCCATGGAACATTCTCCAAAATTGACCACATACTGGGACACAAAAGAAACCTCAACAAATACAAAAGGATTGAAATTATTCCAAGCATTCTATCAGACCACAGTGCAATAAAGCTCAATATTAACACCAGGGTGAGCCCTACTAATTATAAGAACACATAGAGACTAAACAACACAATACTGAACAATGAGTGGGTCAGAAAAGAATGAAATAAAAGCATTCCTGGAATGTATGAAACACTTGCACACTTGTAGGAAACACTTGTATGAAGCCGCAGCAACAAATATCTCACTCGTTCTTTTCAAAGCGGTTTATTCAGGCAGGCAGGTCTTGTCAGAACGGTTTATTCAGGCACATCTTTTCTCCTTCTCCAAGCTTCTCCCTCTAAGCCTCAGGTCTTTCCCTCTAAGCCTTCTCCCTTCTCCAAGCCTTCTCCTTCCTCAGGCAAGCAAGCTTCTCTCCTAAGACTAGAAAGGAGAGAGTCCCTCTATCTAGGAAGTCCCTCTATTTATCCACCTTCCCAGCCCAGGTTGC
>VZQC01002242.1:2493013-2550628 GCA_009823505.1 Rhizomys pruinosus | reverse complement strand
TCAACAGATGAGTGGATGACAAAAATGTGGTACATCTACACAATGGAGTACTATTCAGCAGTAAAGAAGGATGGCTTTATGAACTTTGCAGGTAAATGGATGGAGATCGAAGCCATTATGCTGAGTGAGGTGACACAGTCCCAGAAAGACAAATGGAGAATGGTTTCCCTCATTTGTGGATGCTAACACCAAATCCCCCAAATGAAAGGCAAGCTGAATGACAGTATGGTTATGTTTTTGGTTTATCTGTAAGCAACTATGTTGTCATAATGTGAATCCCTCAATGGTCTCTAGAATCCACCCACCAATTATTTTCAGACTCTGTAATTACTGTATATGGGTGGAGAGTATGTATCCATATTTTAGAATAACATGAAATTAATAAAGGAAAATGTGAATTCCTAAGCATAAAAAAAGACTGAGAGAAAGATGCAGGACAGTAATGATAGAGTGCATGATCTGGGATGGTTTGGAGTGGGGTGGAGGGAAGGGATAGGGGAATATGCCTGAAAAGAAATGAAAAATGATGTATGAAATACATAAAACATCAATAAAAAACAATAAAAAAAAGCTCAGTGGAGGAAAGATAGCATCTTTAGCAAATGGTGTTGGCAAAACTGGATCACCATTTGTAGAAGAACAAAATTAATCCCCTACCTCTCGCCCTGTAGAAAAATAAACTCTAAGTGGATCAAAGATTTCAACCTAAAATCTGAAACCCTGAAGGTAATAGAAGAAAAAGTCAGTAGCAACCTACAAGACAGGTGTAGGAAAAGACTTTCTAAATCAAACAGCAGCTGCACAGGAAATAAGGACAACAGCTAACAAATGGGAATTCATCAAACTCAAAAGCTTTTGTACAGTTAAAGAAACAATCAAGGGAGTGAAGAGAAAACCCACAGAGTGGGAGGAAATCTTCACCACTGATACATCTGACAGAGCATTAACATCCAGAATATATAGGCTACTTAAAAAACAAAGAAGAAAACAAATGAACTACTCAAAAGATGGAGTAAAGAGATGAACAGAGACTTCACTAGTAAGTAAAGATGGCCAAGAAATATCTTAAAAAGTGCTCAACAGGGCTGGAGAGATGGCCTAGTGGTTAAGAGCACCAACTGCTCTTGCAGAGGACCCGGGTTTGATCCCCAGCACCCACATGGTGGCTGAGAACCGTCTGTAACTCCAATTCCAGGAGAACTCCAGTTCCAGGGGAATCCAACACCATCTTCTGACCTCCAGGGCATTGCACAACATGGGTACACAGACCTACATAAAGACAGCAAAAAAAAAAAAAAAGTGCTCAACATCATTAATAATTAAGGAAATGCAAATTAAAACCACACTAAGGTATCATCTCACTCCAATAAGACTAGCCAAGATCAAGAAAACAAGACACCAAAAGCTGGAGAGGTTGGGGGAAAGGGAACACTCATCCACTGCTGGTGGGAATGTAAACTGGTACAACCACTGTGGAAAGCCGTGTGGAGAACCCTTAAAAAACTCAAAATGAGCCTACTACCTGACCCAGCCACACCACTCCTGGGTATATACCCACAAGACTCCTACTGCAAAGATACATGCACAGCTATGTTTACTGCAGCTCTCTTCACAATAGCAAAGAGCTGGAACCAGCCCAAATGCCCCTCAACTGATGAGTGGACAACAAAAATGTGGTACATCTACACAATGGAGTTCTATGCAGTGGTAAGGAAAGGTGACATCATGAGCTTTGCTGGTAAATGGCTGGAACTTGAAGCCAGTATGCTAAGTGAAGCAACACAGTCCCAGAAAAAAAAAAAAGGCAAATGGTTTCCCTAATTTGTGGATGCTAACACCAAATCCCCAGTTGGAAGACAAACTGAGCAATTTATTATTATATTTCATTGTATCTGAAAGCAACTGTGCTATTCCAATGTGAATCTCTTAATGAGCTCTAGAATTGTCCTACCACTTGTATTCACACATTGTAATTAGCATATGTGGATGGAAGATATGTATTCGTATTTTAAAAAAAATGAAAAAATAAATTAAAAAAAATTTTTAAAAAGTAGCAGAGCTGTAAAGCCAGCATCTGTAACAATGAACACTATTTACTGCTTTCCAGAATTCATATACTTACTACCCATGTATGTGCTGATCTACAAAGGGCTGATGGAATTCCTTTATACAAATCCTTCAACTGAAACACCTTGAGAATTAAATCAAATCATCAAATATGGTAAACATGGCACATTAAGCATTTTTGTTATTTTCCCTTGCTTTAAGCTCCTAATAATTTGTCTACAAGTTGACAAATGAATACATGCCAGAGACCATACTTCACAAGCATACTTCCATCCACTTAAAGGCACTGATTATCATGATTAGATAAATTCACAATATATTCCAAGAAAATAACATATAATCTTCAAAAGATAAGTAGATACATTAGATAAGGAGGGAGAAAGCTGGGGAGACATAATGAGAGAGGGAGAGAAAGGGAGAGAAGAGAAAGGAATGGAGAGGAAGAGAAAGAAAAAAACCCAGAAAAGTAACAGTATATTGTTATTCAGAACAACGTCTAGCACATAGTTCAAGTTAATTATTACAATTAACATACTTGTTGTTGGCCTTGGATTTAAAAATTATATTGAGATCACAAAGGAAAATGTGTAGACGAGGCTCACAAAGACTAAAAGAATCCAATTTGATATGATTAAAATTAAAAATATAATGTAAGGTGAACATCCTCAAAAGACTTGGAAATTTTTTCTAAAGTTTTTTTCAGATTTCAAATACACTGATTACAGATGCCAATAATGAAGTTATATATACATGCAAAGTCCTGGACATGTGGGAAAACTACACTTCTCAATTCTGTGATAAACCCCAAACTCCTGTAATAAAATAAGTCTTCCCCCCAACATTTCTTACCTTGATTCCAAGATTCCAGGGTCTAAAATCCTCAGACTGATCAATTTCTAAGGGTTCAAGTAAAGGTTCCCAAACACCAAACATTTCATTATAATAATGAACCTAAAAAAAAGAATTTTTAATCTTAGTGAAGTATTCTGTTACTGAAATTCTTTCATGATGCTTCTCACCACCTTGCCTTTTGACAGTGTTTTCTTCTATATAAAAACTTTTCTGTATGTCATTCAACAGTTTCTTATCCACATTCCTTCCACCTAACTCAAGTGTTCTAAATTCTGCCATCACACTTTGGTCCAATATAACCTTGCACTCCGGTGCATAGAGATCAGAGGCTTCCGGACCAGCCGGAGCACAGGGTAGGGACAGGCACATTATTGGATTATTGGATTTTGGCTTGTGCAGCTGTTGGGGCAGAGTGACAGCCAGAACAGTAGTGGGCCTATTGCCATGCAGGAACATGGCAGGTCAGGGGTTTTGCCAGGCCAGATAGAGCACAGGCTAGTGGGCGGGTGCTTCAGCCAGGTGGATTATTCGATTATTAGATCACTGGATTATTGCTTTATACAGCTGCAGGGATGGGCTAATTGAGCAACTGCCCCCACCCCCTGCCCCACCTGCAACACCAAGCCCCACAAACAACCTAGAGGAACTGGCTGGCAGGAAGCAGAGTGAGCACAGTGCTCAGCAGGGTATACCCACTCAGTTGTTAGCTACCCGGTTTTTGCAGAACCTTCAGAACAGAAAGGGAAGAGTGAGCTAGACCTTCCAATATATAACCAAAATTGAAAGCCTGAAACCTAGACAAGTCAACACTCCATAAACATGGAGAAAACAATGAAGGCATCTGAAGGAAGCAAGGAAAGCAAGCCTTCAACACAGTGAAAAAACATTTGAGATTCGCATCAGAATACAAACAAAGAAACAAACCTACATGCCAAAAACACAACGAAAGAACAACATGGGAAAAACGCAGAATAATTCCACACGAAACTCTACAATGAGATATCTCTAGAGGTAACCAAGGACACAGATCTTAGAAGAACAATCGAAGACATATTCAAAGAAATCAAAGAATATAAGGAATAAATCAGAGAACTAAGGTGAGAGAATGAAAAACTCAGGACCAAGAGGGAGAGGATGACAAACTTCAGAAAGAACTAGAGGGAGAGAATGACAAGCTCCAGAAGGAAGTGGAAACACTGAAAACATCCCATGCTGAAATGAAAAAGGAAACCAATTAATAAAGAGCTACAAGAAGAGATTGAGATGCTCCAAAAGGAAGTGGAAATACTAAAGAAATCACAGGATGAAATGAAAAAGGAAATCGAATATTCATCCAATCAAGAGAAAAGGATGGGAAAAAGCTTCAGAAGTAGAATGGAGGAAGCAGAAAAAAAAAAAATCAGACCTGGAAGATAACACAGAACAACTAAAAAGCTCAAGAAAAGATTATGAAATTTTTAAAAATACAGAAGAGTGGAACAACCAGGAAATGTGGGACACATGAAAAGATCAAACCTCCTCATCATACGGAGAGAGGAAGAAGAATCCCAAGACAATGGTATTGACCAGATCAACATAATAATAGACGAAAACTTCCCCAAACTAAAAAAAGACAAACCCATACAAATACAAGAACCACATAGAACAGCAAATAGACAAGATCAGAAAAGAAATTCTCCACTCCATATCACAATTAAGACACTAGACATTCAAACCAAAGACAAAATTCTAAAAGCCACAAAAGAAAAATAAGTTATGGGGCTGGAGAGATAGCCTAGTGGTTAAGAGCACCGACTGCTCTTGCAGAGGACCCGGGTTCAATCCCCAGCACGCACATGGCAGCTAAAAACCATCTGTAACTCCAGTTCCAGGGGAATCCGAGACCCTCTTCTGACCTCCGCGGCATTGCACGACACGGGTGCACAAACCTACATGCAGACAGTACATTCATACATATACAAAAATAAATAAAATTAAAAAAAAAAAAAGAAAAACAAGTTATATATAAGGGAAAAACCCATCAGAATTACAGCTGACTTTCTGGTGCAAACTATGAAAGCAAGAAGAACATGGAACAAAGTATTCCCAGTGCAAAATGACTATAGATGCCAACCCAGGTTACTATACCCAGCAAAAATGTCAATTATAGTTGAAGGAGAAAGAAAAATCTTCCATGACAAGATGAAAGAACACATGTCCAGAAAATCAACCCTTCAGAGAATACTTGAAGCAATTCAAAGGAGAGAGGAGAGGAGCAACTATCCCCAGGCACCTAGAAACAGAAATTAATAAAAGCATAACTGTGGAAGTAGAAACCTAGACCAAAAATGTAAACGGATAATAAGGTGAAAGGAAGCAACACACACCTCTCAATTATAACATTAAAGATTAGTGGACTAAACTCCCCAATCAAAAGACATAGACTAGGAGAATGGATTAGGAAACAGAACCCATCTATATGCTATCAAGAAACTCATCTCACCCTCAAGGATAGGTACCAACTTAAGGTGAAAGGATGGAAAAAAAATATTCCAAGCAAATGGCAAAATAGCAAGCAGGAGTTGCTATTTGTTGTCTATTTAGACAAAACAGACTTCAAAGTAAAGTAATCAGAAGAGACAAAGAGGGCCATCACATCCTTATCAAACACCCAAACACCAGAGAAAACACTTTCTACTCAGCACCCCATGGAACATTCTCCAAAATCGACCACATACAGGGACACAGAAAAAAAACCCTCAACAAATACAAAAAGATTGAAATAATTTTATGCATTCTATCAGACTACAGCACAATAATGCTCAATATCAACATCAGGATAAGCCCGACTATCTATAAGAACACATGGAGACTAAACAACACACTCCTGAATATTGAATGGGTCAAGGAAGAAATACAGGAATGAAAGGATTCCTGGAACTAAATGAAAATGACAATAGAACACAACAAAACCTATGGGATACTTTAAATGCAGTCCTAAGAGGGAACTTTATAGCTCTGGGTGCCTACATTAAAAAAAAAAAAAACAAACAAACAGAGTACAAATAAATGATCTAACACAGCAGCTAAAAACACTTAGAGATAACAAGAAATTAACCCTAAACTCAACAGACAGGATGAAATAACAAAAATCAGAGCAGAAATCAATGCAATAGAAACAAAACCATAAAAAAAAAAAATCAATGAAACCAAAGGTTGGTTCTTTGAAAGAATAAACAAGATAGACCTCTAGCCCAGTTAACAAAAAGAAAGAGCAACTCCAAATCAATAGAATTCATGATGAAAGGGTAAATATCACAACAGACAATGAAAAGATCCAGCCAATAATACAGGAATACTGCAAAAACCTATATTCTACTAAACTTGAAAAACAAGGAGAAATGGATGAATATCTGGAATCACCAAAGCTTAATGAGATGACAGCTTAAGAGATTGACAGCTTAAAGAGACCCATAATATATGAAGAAATTGAAAATGTAATAAGAAACCTCCCAACTAAAAGAAGCTCAGGCCCAGATGGTTTCACGACAGAATTCTATAAAACATTTGAAGAGGACTTAAGACCATTATTACTAAAACTGTACAGAAGGATACAAGCGGAGGGAAAACTCCCAAATTCCTTCTACAAAGCATCACTCTAATACCAAAATCACTCTAATATCTAAAACCAAAAGATACAATCAAAAAAGAGAACTATAGACCCATTTCATTAACGAATATAGATGCAAAAATTCTCAACAAAATACTTGCATACAGACCCATATCAAAAAGCCATCATGACCAAGTTGGATTCATACCACAGATGCAGGGATGGTTCAACATACAAAAATCAGTAAATATCATAAAACACATAAATGGACTGAAAGCAAAACCACACAATCATCTCAACTGATGCAGAAAAAGCCTTCAACAAAACCCAACATCCCTTCATGCTTTAAGTCCTAGAGGGAATTGGATTGAGGGATCATTCCTCACTGTAATCAAAGCCATGTACTAGAAACCCACAGTGAAAATCACCCTAAATGGAGAAAAGTTAGAAGCATTCCCCTTAAAGGTAGGAAGTTGGCAAGGCTGCCTCTGCCACCACTCCTCTTCAATACAGTGCTTGAAACACTGGCTAGGACAATAAGACAAGAAAAGGAAATTAATCGAGTACTAATTGGAAAAAGAGGAAGTCAAGCTAACACTTTTTGCAGATGATATGATAGTTTAAGGGATGCTAAAAACTCCACCAGAAAACTCCTAAAAACGATTAAGAATTTCAGTAAAGTGGTGGGATACAAAATTAACCTAGAAAAATCAGTAGCCTTTCTTTACACCAACAATAAGCAACTGAAGAAGGAATACAAGGAGACCCTCCCACTCAAATCAGCCTCAAAAACAATAAAATACCTAGAAACAAACCTAACTAAAGACACTAAAGATCTCTACAACAAAAATTTTAAACCCCAGAAGAAGGAGACTGAGGAAGACATCAGAAGATAGAAAGACCTCCCATGCTCATGAATTAGAAAAATTAACACAGTGAAAAATGTTCATTCTTCCCAAATTAATATACAGATTCAATGCGATCCCAATTAAAATCCCCAAGAGTTTCTTCACAGGCTTGGGAAAAAAAATCTTTAATTTCATATGGAAAAACAAAAGACACCAAATAGCCAAAGCAACCCTGAGTGCAAAGAGCAATACAGGGGGGATCTCTATACCAGACTTCAAACTATACTACAGGGCTATAATCATAAAAACAGCTTGGTATTGGCACAAAAACTGACCTGTAGACCAATAGAACAAAACAGAAGATCCAACCTTAAGCACATACAATTTCAGCCACCTCATATTTGACAAAGGGGCCAAGAAGATTCAATGGAGGAAAGACAGCATCTTTAGAAAATGGTGTTGGCAAAACTGGATCACCACTTATAGAAGAATAAAACTAAACCCCTACCACTCACCCTGTACAAAAATCAACTCCAAAGACCTCGACATGAAACCCAAATCTCTGAAGGTGATAGAGGAAAACACTGGCAGCAACCTACAAGACATAGGTGTAGGAAAAGACTTTCTAAATCAGACAGCAGATGCACAGGAAATAAAGTCAACAATTGACAAGTGGGACCACATTAAAATCAAAAGCTTTTGTACAGTGAAAGAAACAATCAGGGAAGGGAAGAGAAAACCCACAGAGTGGGAGGAAACCTTCACCACTGATACATCTGACAGAGCATTAACTTCCAGAATATATAAACTACTCAAAAAACAAAGAAGAAAGAAAAAAAATGACTCACTCAAAAAGAGTACAGAGCTGAATAGAGACCTCACAAGTGAGGAAATAAAGATGGCTGAGAAACATCTTAAGAAGTGTTCAACATCATTAATAATTAAGGAAATGCAAATTAAAACCACCTTAAGATATCCATCTCACTCTGAGAAGACTGGCTAGGATCAAGAAATAAAATGATACCAAAGCTGGAGAGGTTGTAGGAAAAAGGGAACACTCATCCACTAGCCGGTGGGATTGTAAACTCTCAACCACTATGGAAAACAGTGTGGAGGAACCCTTTAAAAAGGACTCAAAATGAGCCGGCATGGTGGTGCAGCGGCCTTTAATCCTAGCACTTGGAGGCAGAGGCAGGCGTATCTTGGTGAGTTCAAGGCCAGCCTGGTCTACGAGTGGAGTTCCAGGACAGCTGGGGCTACAGGGGAAGACCCCTGCCTATAAAAGACCAAAAAAAAAAAAAAAACAAAAAAAGACCAAAATGAGCTTACGACTAGCCCCAGTCCAGAACCACTTCCTGGGTATATATCCACAGGACTCATCCTACCACAGAAATAACTTGCATAGCCATGTTCATTGCATCTCTCTTAACAATAACAAAGAATGAACCAACCAGAGCCCCTCAACCAATGCATGGATAGGGAAAATGTGATACGACTACACAATAGAGTTCTAACGCATTTAAAAAAATATGACATCATGCAGGTAAATGGATTTGCAGGTAAATGGATTAACTAGAAGATATTATGCTATGAAGTTAACACAGTCCCAGAAAAAAACAAAGGTGAATGGTTTCCCTCTTTTGTAGATGCTAGCACCAAGTACCTAGTTGTAGGGCAAACTGAGCAATGTTCATGTTACATTCGCCTTGTGATCTGAAAGCAACTGTGCTCTTATATTGGTGGACCCCTTAATGGGTTCTAGAGCTAGCCTACCATTTATTTTTCAGACTTTGTAAATCTGATATATGTATCTAGGTTACCATATTAGAGTAACATAAATCAAAAGGAAAAATGTGAATCCCTGAAAACGACTTGGAACAGCATATAGTTTGTGTTTCAGATGACATAATTTGTTAGCATAGATCAGACATAGTATATAGATATATATATATATATAATATATAATACACCATAATCACAAATGTTGAAGCACATAACTTGGGAGGGAACAACAGACAACAAAGGTACTGGACAAAAGAAGAAAACCTGGCTGAAAACTAGTGAAGTTGCTCCCAGCAACACCAAATAAATCTCTACTTTGAAAAAAACACTCTGGAAAGACCAGAAAAGAAAAGATGCACAGATAGTAGGCAGAATGTGGAAGTTGGGGTGGGGGGGACATGGGAAAGGGAAATGAGTACAATTTTGGATTTAAGAAATAGAATATGATGTATGGAAAACTTTGAATACAATAAAAAAATATTATTATTAGCAAGATCTTTTTATTTTGCTCATTATTTATTTGTACATACTGCTGGTTCCACGAGACTTCTGCGGGAATGGGTTCTTCCCTCTCTTGCACCATGTGGATCTGGTCGGGAAAAAAATCAGGGATTGTACAGGGTTGACATCAACGTGTCTTTGACCCACTGAGGCCGATGGCTGCAGGCACGCCACGGAACCCTTTAAAGAGAGTCCTGTTCTTTGGCATCTATTTGCTAAATTATTCCAGCGAAAACATGCATGTTTTCATCTATCATGCATGATACTTATAGTTGATATCCATAGTATTCTCTGACATTGTGAGAACTTGTAACAGTCTATCCTATCCTGGAACTGAAATTTCTTTGAGTAGCAGGATACCATCAATACATGCAACAACAATGGTGTGAACACCCTGTAGTCTCTTGGGATAGCCTACGATCAAAAGTCATTTTAAAAATATACATAATTCTCATCACAACTTAAAAATTTGCAATCTACTCATAACCAGGTACACCCCTGTTTATACATAATTCTATAGCAATTCACATAATAGTTTATAGGTTTTCATATTCACATTTATAAGGTACAATACCAGAATATTTTCCAATATGAAGTCAAATAATTACTTTAACTTCACATATATTAGAGATTATTATCTAATGTGTTGTTCTTTGTTTTATTTTTTTTTTTTTTTTTGGTGTGGTATTGCTGTCGAGACAGGGTTCCCTGTAGCCGACACGCTAGACTGTCCGAAACTCAGCTACTGTAGACGAGGCTGGCCGCTTGAAACTGCAGCAAAGATCGCCCTGCCTCGGGCATCCACAGTGATAGGAAATAGAGGGGTGATGCCACCACGTCAGCGGCATTATATGGCTCTTTCTTTTTTGTTTCTTTTTTGTGCAGTGTCCTTGAGATTAAATTAGCCCCATGCATGCTAGGCATACGCAAGCACTCTAACACTGATATCTATTTCCAGCCTCTTTCTTAATTGATTTTAACTAGAAAAAAAGAAAAAAAACAGCTATCGGAAGATCCATCTATTGATGGTGGATGAATCGTCTGAAGTGAACATGTTAAGTTCTAGTTTCTTTTTTTTTTGGTTTTGGGACTTGAAACTAAGGCCTCGCAAGTTAGATAAGCACTCTACTACTTAGCAATACCCACAAGTTAGATAAGCACACTATTCAGAAAACCCACAAGTTAGATAAGCACTCTACTACTCAGCAATACCCACAAGTTAGATAAGCACTCTACTACTCAGCAATACCCACAAGTTAGATAAGCACTCTACTACTCAGAATACCCACAAGTTAGATAAGCACTCTACTACTCAGCAATATCCCACAAGTTAGATAAGCACTCTACTACTCAGCAATACCCACAAGTTAGATAAGCACTCTACTACTCAGCAATACCCACAAGTTAGATAAGCACTCTACTACTCAGCAACACCCACAAGTCAGATAAGCACTCTACTACTCAGCAATACCCACAAGTCAGATAAGCACTCTACTACTCAGCAATACCCCACAAGTAATTCTTTATATTAATGATTTAAAGAGATTATCTGTGTATTCTTAAATATCACGTATCCTTGTAAGGGAAAACTATTCAATTTTAATTCTTAAAAAATAAGAATTTTGCCATGTGTGGTGGCACAGGATGTTAATCCCAGTATTGAGAGGCAGAGGCAGGTGGATCTCTGGAAGATTGAGGCCAGCCTGATCTATATATCATCTGGGGCTACAGAGAAACCCTGCTCTAAAAAAATTTCTTTATAGAAGAATTTTGAAACTAAATAACTGTCTATTGACAAATTATCTTCTAAAAAAGATTTTATTTTAGAGTGTGTGTGTGTGTGTGTGTGTGTGCACATGCGTGCACATGTGGGTGCCTGCACATGCACACATGCACCATGTACATGTATGTGTCGGAAGAGGCCAGAAAAAGAACTTGGCTCCCCTGGAGCAGGAGTTAACCTATGGTTGTGGGCAACCAGATGTGGGTGCTTGAGAACTATGTGGGTGCTAAGAACTCAACATGGTATCTGAGAGACAAAAAGCACTTCTAACCGAGTCATCTCTCCAGCCTCTAAAGTATCACCTTTTAAGATGATAAAAATTAGTTGAAATATAATGTATGCATAAGTACTTTAAAAGTACAGTACTTTTACTATACTTTTAAAGTACTTATGCATACATTATATTATATTGGAGAGGAGGCTCAGTGATTAAGAGCACTGGGTGCTCTTGCAGAAGACCCAGGTTCAAATCCTATCACCCACATGGGAGTTAATTACTGTCCCTAAATGCAGTTCCAGATGATCCAAAACCCTTTTCTGGCCTCTGTAAGCACTGCATAACATGGGTGTACTTACAAACATGCAGACATAACATACATAAAAAAAGTCAAAAAACAATTTAAAAATTTAGGAAAATTTAAGTAAAAGTAATGTACACATGAAAGAAACCATTCAAGGGATAAATTTGTAAACTTTCTTCTAAAAGTTATTAAGCCAAGTACTGGGTGTGGTGATGCACACCTTTACCCTCAGCACTTGGGAACTTGGGAAGTAGAGGGAAGAGGAACTCTGTGAGCTCAAGGCAAGCCTGATCTATACATATCAAATCCAGGGTAGCTACAAAGAGACTGTCTCCAAAAGACCAAAAAAAGAAAAAATTAAGCCAATATCATTACTTACAATAAACTCAATTTAAACAGCTATATAAGATACTAACAATTATATAATGTAAAGCATTATAAAAACTGAAAAATATTATACATGCTTACTTCTAGTTCAAGTTGACATTGGAGAGTTATTAAGGTAGTCCAGTTTTTGCTTTCACCTGAAAAGCGTGATTTTGCCAATAGCATGGGGACAGTTCTATGACCAATTCCAGCTTCAAGAACTATAAAAATAGAATCAATGTTCATTTTCATCATCTCTCCTTTGAGTACCAATTCATTTATGGGAACTACTTTTTCTGTTTCATTTGATTCTTCAAGAAACCACATTTTTAAATTCTTTGTATCCTTCTTCTCCCATAGATGCGCTATAGAAGAAGTATTATCTTCTGGGACTGTTTCCTTAGTACTATAAAGTGCTGACGTTATAGTTATAATGGTATTTATGATAACCGGTGAAACCTAAATGGAGGGAAGAAGTTAGAATATAGATTAATATATTCTTGAATAAACATGAATAACTAGCAATACTAACACAAGAAAGTAGATGTAATTTATTGCCTACAAGTTTTTAGCTAACTTGTTAAAATATTTATGTGAATCTTGTTCATATTAAATTGATTAAGTGTAGTTATGTATACTATAGGGATAGTATATATTAACCATAAAAGCAATCAAATGTTAATATTCATTATGAAATGTAATTATTTTATAAATGATTCGTACTTTAAAAAAATCAAACTCACTGTGTTTAACAATAATCGTTTGCACATCTAATATTTTCTGTCTATAAAGGGTATATATGTGCATATATACATATATAGTTTTATTATTTATTTATAATTTCTTGGGCTAGGGATTGAAGCTAGGGCTTTGTGGGTGCTACATAAGAGCATTATCACTGAGTTATATTCTCAGTCCTTTGTTTTTTGATGGGGGAATGGTAAACAGGTTCTTGCTAAGTTGTCCATGCTGGCTTTGAACACAATGTCCTAGACCAGCAAGGTCCTGAACTTAGAACTTCTCTTACTTCCGCCTCTCAAGAAGCTGAGACTGCTGGCCTATACCATGAAACACATTTAAAATGATTATATTTTAACTTACCTTTAGTATAAGAGATTTTACTGATATATCAATCACTTGTGGACCTTCACCTATCTGAGTAGACTGATAAAATAAGTCACAGGGCTGCAAAACCTACAAGATAAAAAGTACTGTTAAGCTGATGCTCAAATGTTTAAATATTTCTTCTTAAAGTCTTCTCTAAGTAATAGGTAAGCTATGTTTAAAAAAAAGTTAGAATTTAAAATTCTATTAAAAAGTGACCCAACATAATTTATTCATTATTTATAATAAAATAATAACACTAGTATTAGCAATAGTAATATATAAGAAAGCAAAGAGAGCTGGGTGTGGCGATGCATGTCTTTAATCCCAGCACTTGGGAGACAGAGGCAGGTGGATCTCTGTGAGTTCAAGGCCAGCATGGTCTACAAAGTGAGCTTCAGGCCAGCTGGGACTAAAGGGAGACCCTATCTTAAAAAGACCAAAAAATAAAAAATAAAAATAAAATTTAAAAAAGTAAACAGAATCATTTATCCCCTCATCCTTAGTTCTGACACTGATTTGAGGAATAATTATTAAAAAAAAAAAACAAAAACCTCACAGTGAACACCTACAGACCAAGGATAGTAAGAGCTACCGGCAAGAAGGATAAGCAAAATATTATTCAATGATTTGGCTGAGCACACAAGTTAGTCAATGTATACCACTGAGAACAGCAGCTTTTGAAATCTTATTAGACTACTGGCACATAGTGATTTGATGATAATGGTTTTTTAAAAAATTATTTATTTAGTTTTATGTGCATGAGTATTTTCCCTGCATGTACACCATGTGCATTGCCTGTGGAGGCCAGAAGAGGGTGTCATTCCCTACAACTGGAGTTTTGGATGGTTGTTGGCCACCATGTGAGTTCTGATAACTGAACCCAGGTCATCTTCAAGAGCAACTAATGCTCTTATCCACTGAGCCATCTCTTCAGCCCTACTCTTAAGACTTAGCTGAGTATGACAGTCATCCCATAAGGTAACTCCCAATAATCTGTACATTACACCATTATTGGTATATGTAACCAACAAATACAGAACTGGTATTATTTCACTTCTGATTTATGCTCTCAAAGTCACTGCAACCTCTAACATTGGTGGCATCTTCTTTTTGGCCATTTCCTCTGGGTTAGAAAAAGCTATGTCACACCAAAGGCCACTAAACCAATAAAGCAAATATAGGTCTCCTTGAGTCAAGCAAGACCCCTCCGTCAGCACCAGCTACACCTCATCTGCCTGGAAATACTGTGCAGCAGTGGCAGCCATATGTCTGTATATCCCAAATCTAATTGGCTATTGGCTCTCTCCTTGGAGGAACAACCCACGGCTGATGCCACAAGCTTACATCCTCTAATGGTTAGGAGATGTTATAAACCACACGAAGACCCTGTCATACTTAACAGAAGAAAATGTAATTCATGGATTAACATACCATCCAAACATCTGTGACTATACCAAAGTAACCTACCATAACAATTAGTAATGTTTAAATACCTATATATCCAATTGCGAGTGCTTCATTAGTAGGACCGAAAGGCTATATATTATACTGTTTAAATACCTATATATCTAATTGCATGTGCTTCATTAGTAGGATTGAAAGGTTATGCCTGGACAAGCTGGCAGCCCATGAAAGAAAACAGCCAGAATTGACTAGAGACCAAGACAACAGCTCCAGAGAAAGTAGACTGTTTTGCATCTCATCCACCTGTGCCCCTTTTCTAAGCCTAGGGAACAATCTGCGGAAGAGGAGGCACGGTAGAATGTAAGGGCTGCGATTGGGGTGAATGGTGAAACTACAACAATATAGGCTGGACACTCATTTGATCAACTTGATTGAACATACAAGCCCCCCCTGCTAGATGGTGGGACCCATGAGCTGTATGGGTTTGGGCACAACTGCTCACAAATTGGGTTTTACAGGAAGGATGCTTGTACTCACAAATTATCACTTATTGTTAAAAAAAATGAAAACAAAAAAAAAACAGATGCAGAAAAGTTATGGCAGAATGCATGATCTGGGATGGGTAGGGGTGGGGTGGGGGGAAGGGAAGGGGATATGCGCCTGAACTGAATTGGAAAATGATGTATGAAATACACAAAGCATCAATAAAAAATTATTAATAAAAAAAAAAGAAAAAGCTATGTCACAAGCAGGTCTAGGGAAGAGGCTGATGTCATGAAGAACTGAAGTCTCCTACCAACCACTTTGTGAATGAGTTTAGGGGTATTCTCTAGTCCAAGTGACATTTCCAAAGATAGACACCTTAGGTGACAGCCTTATTGTGATTTCATAAGAGGTCCTGAGCTGGAACTACTCAGCAAAGCAGATCTTAGAGCCCTGGCATCTTCAAGTTGTATTCCCCTAAGCAAAATACAGAATTTCTAGGCTGGAGAGATAGCCTAGCCATTAAGAGCACCAACTGCTCTTGCAGAGGACCCAGGTTCGATCCCCAGAACCCACATGGCGGCTAAGAACCGTCTGTAACTCCAATTCCAGGAGAACTCCAGTTCCAGGGGAATCCAAGACCCTCTTCTGACTTCTGCAACATTGCAATGTACTGTCTGCATGTAGGCACAAACCTACATGCAGACAGTACATTCATACACATACAAAAATAAATAAAATAAAAAAAAAACAGAATTTCCCCCGTTTTTATTATTTAAGAATTCTGTCCCACCAGCTAAATAATGAAGCAGCCTCATTTTATTTCACTTGTTCTCCCAGTAAGAATACATACCATTTATCTTATTTCCATCTGGGAGTTCACAGACATCTTTAAGGCTTTATCTGAGATGTGCTAAGCTGAAGTAATCATAGGGAACACATTTAAGATCATGTAAACTGTTGAGGAGCAAGTGGGTAATTATCAGGAAGATAATGAAAGATCACTTGACTCCCAGAATTTTAGGGGTTTAAAGATAATACTGGAATAAGCTTACTTCTGCTGAGAACACTTTTTCCTGGCAGGGTCCCTAGATAACACATTATTGCACAGCAACAGACAGTGTGTGTGTGTGTGTGTGTGTGTGTGTGTGTGTGTGTGTGTGTATAGATGCACAGACATACATATGTCCCAAGAGTTCTTAAATATTTGAAAAGAAACATATGTTTGTTCCATAATAAAATGGGAATGAAAAACGTTAATTTTTGTAAGAAAATTTAAAAATGTAAAGCATTAAGAAAAATTACCAATTATGAGTCCAACATAATTGAGGCTTACTCTAGCCTCTTCTCACCTGTGCCTATTACCTAAAGTTGCTCTATTGCTTCAAAGTTGCTCTCACATTTTAAGGAATTGTTACAACAGAATCTTACTTTTGATGTAAAAAATACACGAATATTGTTTTCTTACTATTGTGTAAAAAATTATTTAGGGCTGGAGAGATGGCCTAGAGGTTAAGGGTGCTGACTGCTCTTACAGAGGACCCGGGTTCAAGCCCCAGCACCCACATGGCAGCCGAGAACCATCCGAAACTCCAGTTCCAGGGGAATCTGACACCCTCTTCTGACCTCCAAGGCATTGCACGACACGGGTGCACAAACCTGCATGCAGACAGTACATTCATACACATACAGAAATAAATAAAATAAAAAATTATTTAAAACTGTGGTTTAACAATTTTTTTTTCCTCAGTTTTGTGGGTCAGGAACCCTGCTGAAATCAAGGACATATGTTCCCAGAGGCTGGACCAGGGAAATATTTGTTCAGTGTTCTAGTTTCTCTTCAATTGCTGTGACAAAACACCCTGACCAATACCAACTTGGGAAGGAAAGGGTTTATTTGGCTCACATCTACTGAGTCACAGTTCATCACTTAGGGAGCCCAAGGTAGGAACTCAGGGTAGGAACCTGGAGGCAGGAGCTGAGGCACAGGCCATGGAGAAATGCTGCTTATTGACTTGTTCCCCTGGCCCATGCCTGCCCAGCCTGCTTTCTTATATAAAATACAACAACTTGCCCAGGGGTGACACAACCTATAGGGGATAAGCCCTCCCACATCACTCAACAATCAAGAGAATACTCCACAAAGGTATCCACAGGCCAGTCCAATGGAGGAAATTCCCCAATTGAGGCTCCCTCAACCCAGATGGGTCAAGTTGACACTACTAAAGCTATCCACACATTCAGGTTGTTGGCAGAATTCATTTCCTAATGGCCCTAACATTAAAATCTCCAATCACTTGCTGTCAGCCACTGACTGGGTGCTCACAGGTTCACACCATGTCCCTCTTAACAGGTTAGTTTATACCTCTGAAACCAGCATGCTCCCAAACTCTTCATTATCTTTTTTTTTTTTTTTTTTTTGTATTTTCGAGACAGGGTCTCCCTTTAAGTCCCAGCTGGCCTGGAACTCACTCTGTAGACCAGGCTGGCCTTGAACTCACAGAGATCCACCTGCCTCTGCCTCCCAAGTGCTAGGATTAAAGGCGTGCGCCACCACGCCCGGCTAATTATCTTTTAACTACCTCTATGATGTTTCACTCAGAGTAGTCTCACTCTGATGAACTCTAAACCAACTGTGTTCAATTGGTTTTAAGCTTTCACAAAAATAAAGCTAATCACGTTGTTGTGAATAAAGAAGTATCGATAAATTTCAAAGGTCTAATGTCAAGGTACTTTAAGAGTTCACATTGAAAATAAGGTAGAAACAAACAAGTAATAACTAGAAAAATTTCTAAATATTAAAAAAAATCAAGCAAAATCTACCTGATTCATGGGCAAAAATATTTAAAAAGCATTGAGAAAAATATTTTAACAGAATAAATATATAAGCTATCAAAAAGTCAGGGTCCTGAAGTACAGCTCAAAGGTAGAGAATGTGCTTAGTATATATGAGACTGAGGTCAGGTGCAAGCACAGAAATACCACCATCTAGCTAATGACTAATTTATAGGGGAGAATGAGGTCTTAAACACACACGCTAGAAAAACAACTGAAAGAAATTATTTAAGCATTCATCAAGAAGGTTTTTTTCTTCTTTTATTTACATTAACTACATAATTAAATCAGCAGTTACATTCTGTTACCACAATTGTTATGTTGGAAGGAAAGGGAAAGAAAGGCAAATACTTAACGACAAAAAAAAAAAAAGGAAGGAAGGAAGAAAGGGAGGGAGGCAAGGAGAAGGAAGGAGGAAAAAAGATGACCCCCCCTCAATTGATCAGAAGGAAAAAAATGAAGATCTGGGAAATTAAAACAAAAACACACATAAAAACTAAACCGTGAAACCCAACAGAGCTCAAAGGAAGGCAGAAGTACTGGTAGGAGTAGAAGGAAGGCAGCAGATAGGCCCAGAAATTAAGGCCAATTCTGTTCTGAAGATAGTAAAGGATGGGAGAAGCCTAAGGAAAGACCAACAATAATACTATTGAAATAGAAAACAAATATAAATAAGGAGAATTAAGCCAAACAACTTCTTGATTCTTTGGGAAGACTCCATTTGTTAGGGTCCATAGAACTTTTTTTATTGACATACAGCAGTGGCCACTGCTTTCGGCTCCCCATAAGAACTTGATGGTAAGACCCTACTGCTGAAAACTACACACTTTGAGCACAAGACAGTTGCTCAGGAATTAAAGGCAACAACTGACAAGTGAGACATCATTAAACTAAAATTTATTTTACTGTACAGGCTTCTGTACAGTAAAATAAATAACCAAGGAAGTAAAGAGGAAATCCTCTGAATCAGAGAGAAACCTTCACCAGGTACAAACACATCTGACAGGGGATTAATGTCCAGAATATACTGGAAAACAAACAAACAAACACTACCACCACCACAACACACACACACACACACACACACACAGACACACACACACACACACAGAAATGGGGCTAGAGATGCCTCAATAGTTAAGAGCACTGATTGCTCTAGCAGAGGACCCAGGTTCGGTTCCCACACCCATGGTGGCCAACAACTGTCTGTAACTCCAGTACCGGGCAATTCTATACTCTCTTCTGAACTCCATGGGCACTGTAGGACACAGGTGTACTTATACAGATCCAGACAATACACTAATACACATGAAATAAAAAGAATAAATAAAATATTTAAAACATAATAATAAAATATATAAAAAACAAAACCAAACAATTAAGAATCAGAAAACAAATGACCTGATAAGATGGGCTAAGGACCTGAACAAAGTGTTCTCAAGCAAACAAATAAAAATGGCTAAGAATGCCTTAAAACATGTTCAACATCCTTAATAATTAGAGAAATGCAAATCAAAACCACTTTAAGATTTCATCTTATCAGACTTGCTAAGATCAAGAGAACAAATGATACCAATACTGGCAAAGATGTAGAGAAAGGGGAGTGCTCATTCACTGCTGGTGAGGTTGCAAATTCATGCAACCACTATAAAAAGCAGTGTGAAGAACTCTTAAAAAAACTAAAAATAAATATAATCTAGTTATATCATTCCTTGGCATATACCCAAAGGACTCCTCCCCTACTATGGAGATATTTATATGTCCATTTTTTCTTTGTGTGTAGTTTCACAACAGCTAAGAAATGGGATTAACCTAAATGTCCCTTAACTAACAAATGTATCACAAAAATGTAGTGAATTTACACAAAGGAATTCTGCTCAGCAGTAAAGAAAAACAAAAATCATAAAATTTGCAGGTAAATGGACGGAACTAGAAACTGTTATACCAAGTGAAGTAACACAGAATCAGAAAAACAAGTGAGGTGTTTTCTCTCTCATTTGTGGATCTTAGCAGTAAATCTTTACATATGAGTATATATCCTACATAACCACAGGAGACAAGAAAACAAAAAGGAACCATGCAGGTAAAGGGAAAGAAAGAGCCCAAGAGACAGAGATAGTAGAAAACAGATGTTATCCTAGGAGGAAAAGAAGGAAATGAGGTTATAACTGGGAAGGGAGGAAAGTAGGTTATACAAGGAACCACAGAGGTGAAGGGGAAGAAGGAGCTCAAAAGAGGGGGGATAAGCAATCCTAGCACTCAGGAGGCAGAGGCCGGTGGATCTTTGTGAGTTCAAGGTCAGCCTGATCTACAGAGTGAGTTCCAGGACAGCTGGGGCTACAGGGAGACCCTGTCTCAAAAAAACCAAAATAAATAAATAAATAAATAAATAAATAAATAAATAAATAATAAATAAAATAAAATAGAGGGGGGATAACTGGTGACAGGTATTGTCAAGGGGGAAATGAGGGTACTTTAAATGAGAAGGAAGGAGGGAAGCTAGTAGACAGAGGCAAGATAAAGGTTAGGTAGTATGAAAAGCCAGAAGAAAGTATATTCCCTCAAAAACCTACTGAAAAATACACATACAATATCTGAACAGAAGTATGTCTAAAGGCTATATAACAAGAAATGCAGTGCTGGGCTGGAGAGATGGCTCAGTGGTTAAGAGCACCAACCACTCTTGCAGAGTACTCAGGTTCGATTTCCAGTACCCACATGGCGCAAGAATCATCTTTAAACTGGGTGTGGTGGTGCATGCCTTTAATCCTAGCACTCTGGAGGCAGAGGCAGAGGCAGGTGGATCTCTGTGAGTTAAGGCCAGCCTGGTCTACAGAGTGAGTTCTAGGCCGGCTAGAGACCCTGTCTCAAAAATACAAAAAAAAGAAGAAGGAAGAAGGAAGAAAAAAGAAGGAAGGAAGAAAGAAGAAAGAAGAAAGAAGAAGAAAAAAGAAGAAAGAAGAAAGAAGAAGGAAGAAGAAGGAAGAAGAAGGAAGAAAGAAGAAAGAAGAAGAAAGAAGAAAGAAGAATAAAGAAGAAGAAAGAAGAAAGAAGAAAAAAGAAGAAAGAAGAAAGAAGAAGAAAGAAGAAGAAGGAAGAAGAAGAAGGAAGAAGAAGAAGGAAGAAGGAAGAAAGAAGAAAGAAGAAGAAGAAGAAATACAGTGCCATACAGGAGAAACCTTCCTTTAAGTTGTTGGTCAGCACAGACCAAGGGACACCCCCCCAAAAAAAAAAAAAATACAGGCTATAGCTACAGCCCTGGATTACCATCCAGAACTTGAAGGTAAGACCATATTGCTGAAGACAGGACATACTTAGGACACAGGACTTGGAACAATGGAGCTGGAACCGACCTGGTACTGATCTGGAAGTCTCCCCGATGAAGAAAAGCTTTCATAGTTCTAGAGGATACTATACAATCAGGTAAGACAGAAAATTAATCAATAGTCCAACCTCAGCTTTCCAGCCTATCCACAACAATGACCTACACAACAAACTATATCAGTGTTGTAATGGCACTTTTATCTTGGGGGTCCATCATCAGCTATCTAGTTGGCCTTAAATCCCTCTAATGGGAAGGAACTCATGTGGTACTATAAACATAGCCAAATAGACACAGCTAGAAAGGTCATAGATCCTAGAGAAAACCCTACCTAGCACATGCCTAGACAAATGCAATTTCTTATTGTATGGTAATATGGATCCTCATATTTACACACAAGTTTTCCCGTTCATCACTCATCAAAGCAGCTTATTTTTGCAACAGATGGGGACCATTATAGGTCACACACAGCAAATAAGTGTCTGTAAGATGCCTAGCCCTAAGTAAGATATATACAATGGAACTGCTACACCTATAGTTCACAGAACACAGTGGAACAGAGGGTAGAGACAATACTAATGTAACTCTCAACTTCTTCCTGTGAAAGTTCCTCATGCACAGAGGGCAATGCACACAGAAGACCACAAATGGCCAAAGTATAGAGAATAAGACACTTCAGAGTACATGTCCCTGGATAGGACTCCTCTATTAAACCTACCCAGGGCTCAGAGATCAGTGCAGAATAGGGGTGGAAAGATTCTAAGAACCAGGGTTGGTGTATGGAAACAGAGTCCAGGACTCTGGGAACTTGCATGAATTTACAGCAATGATGACAGCATGCACAAGATCATGCAAACTCAGACAAAAACCCAGCACAGAACTGGGCAAATGGCCAGAGACCCCAACTTTAGCTAAGGAACCACTGGCAGCTGATTACTGCTGGTTGCGGGAGAGTTCATCTTTTTTCTTTCTGTGAATTCTTTTTTATTTTTTACAAATAACATAATATAGCTTATTAAGCTGTGTTAGTCATAGATTCAAACTTTGACAGATGAAAGTAAAAGATTCCTGAAGCTAAACCAAGATGATTTAGAAGAGCTTCAGAAATATTTTTTAAGATTTGCTTCTGAATACAGTCTACCTTTCAGAGTTTTCACAAAGTCAAAAAGCTAATGAAATGAATCTAGAATGAAGTATACAACATTACATTAGGAAATAGCTATTAATGTCAGATTTAATGTATATTTTTTGTTATGTCAAAAATGTCTTCTCTACACTCTAGTTTCCATTGCCTAAAGATGCAGTTCTTGCTAACTCTTTCAAGGTAAACAAATTCCTCTTGTGACTACTATGGAAAAATGGGTGAACGCTAAGAGAGTGGTGAACTATCCTCACAGTTATTCAAGAAGATACTCATCTTCTTGAATTACATTACCTGTGTAATGTTATGCAGTGGAGGAAGAACTTCATGAATGACTAGTTTAACAAAGATAAGGCAAAAAAAATACTCCAATTTTGAATGGACCAAATGGTAAAATTATAACATTAAAAGTATTAATAAGCTAATATAATAATTATATTACACATGTTATATTGCTAACACATATGAAGAATAGAATCCAAGAAGGTTTCTTTCCTATTTTGGTTAATATCGTAACTGATGGTTTTATGGTTTAGGAGTGGTAGAGTAGTTTAAATATTAGTTATTAAAAAATAATTGCCATTAGAGGATATACTTCCCAGGTTGGCCCTGAACTCCTGGGCTACAGTGATCTTCCTGTGAAACCATTCCTGTCTGAATTTTGTTTTGTTTTGTTTTTTATTGTTATTAAACTTTCCATAAGTCATACATCATTTCTCAATCGAATCTAGAGTCGCTTCACTTTTTATGCCCCCCCCACCCCACCCGAGGCCCTGCACTCTGCCATACATGTCCTGCATCTTTTTCTGATTCTTTCCAGGGTTTTTTTTTTTCAGTTCTTTTGTTGTTATTCTCTCCGACTTGTATTGCTACAGTATACATAAATATATACATACGTATACATACATACATACATACATACACATATCACTTGAATTGGAGGACTTTGTTTTTTTCCCTAAAAGATGTCATGTTTTCCTTAACAAAGCGCTCGAAGATTCCTCCTTGGCAATCCCAAACAACCAGCGATCCTGTACTTTTGCTCCACATTGGGGTCTTTCCCTCCCATGGTCCCCCAAATGAAGTTCAGTAAGCACCCATCCTATCTTGATCCCCCTGTACTGGTCTCCATGATAGGCCCAGGTAGTCAACAACGGCAGTCTATATTCTGACGAGGCTGACATCCCCTTAGCTATTTAGTCTACAAGCTGGGTATCTCAGTAGTCCCCATCTGGCATTGAAGGTTTGGAGGATTCTTGGAGAGACATGAGTCTTCAGTCCATATTGGAAAGTTAAAAAGCTGTGTCTCATGTCTTTGAGGAGTGCCAAAAGCAGTGGAAGCCACAGGGTAGATGTACTTGCCAGTAAGAATTGAGGACAGGCCAAACCACAGTACTTTTTTTTTTCTTTTTGTCTTTTTACTAAAATCTCAAGTTTTATGTCTGCAGTACAGTTTCTCTGGTCTTACTGATTATTTATTTCTGGTTGTACTTTCCTTTTGGGTGCTTAAGGCCACACATTTAGCCCAGATTAATCAAGATGTTTGTTTTCTCAAGGTCAGTTGAGGATATGGTCTTTGGGGGGTCGCAAGGCTTTTTTTGGAGGGGGGGGAGCGCCTTGCTCCTTTCAGCTTTTCATTTACCAGTTCCATCCACTCAAGGACAAAATCAGGTCTTGCTAGACCAGGCTTCCTTTTCTGAAGCATGAGCAGACTTTCCTCTTTATAGACTGGACACTGGCTGAAGTCCCATTAGTGGCTCTCTAAGACCTCCCTGAACAGGAAGACAGAGTATCTTTTTTAAGAGAGTGTCTCTAGATAGGCTGATTATAGACTCCAGTGGATGAAGTCATACTGAGGGACATTTGGGTACAAAAGCTTAACTCAAAAGGCCTTAATACATAGAACAGAATGCATGAGGGGATTATGGAAGGTTCACATCACATAGGGGAAGAGGTCCAAATATAATTTAGATATATGAAACACTGAGAAAAAAATACAAAGACATGAACATAGGAGACTTTGGGGGGAGAAAGATTTCAGCAGAAAGGAAAGGGGAAATGACTAAACTTTATTACATACATGTACAAATCTGCCAATGACTACAAATAATTTACAGATAAACAACAAAAAAGCCTCATGTTTTAGCCTATAACTAACATTCTGGCCAAAGAGGCTGTGAGAAAGGAGTAGATGGAGTTTCATGGTTTCTCTCTTTACTATCACAACCACTTATTTTCAACAAATTAAAGTGTAAGGGAAAAATAAACTATAAACTATTTCTTTTTTGAGACAGGGTCTCCCTATAGCCCCAGCTGGCCTGGAACTCACTCTGTAGACCAGGCTGGCCTTGAACTCACAAAGATCCCCCTGCCTCTGCCTCCCGAGTGCTAGGATAAAAGGCACACACCACCATGCCTGGCCTAAAGATGGTTCTTAGCTGCCAACTGGGTGCTGGGAATTGAACCTGGGTCCTCTGCAAGAGCAGTTGGTGCTCTTAACTGCTGAGTCATCTCTCCAGCCCTGTAAACTATCTTTGAGTGAGCAGGTTAAATTATATCCTAGGAATAGCAGAACATAATAGAAAAAGTTTAGTTTCTTCATATTATACCATAACTATGTTGGTATAAAAAGATAAGTGTAACTCTACCAGGCTTTGGCCACAGGTGGAGGGCAGACTTCTTAATAGCAGACTACTTTATATCCTAATGTCCCAAAGTAGAAGTGGACAATTAGGCAAAGTCAAATTTACCTGTGACTCAGATGGCCAAGGTATAACAATGTAATGTTAGAATCCATTTGCTGCTCAGGCCACAGTATCTGCAGCAGCCCTTTCCCTCTTACAGGCACTCCACTGGACATGCCTAACAGGCTCCCAGGTGTCAGGGTGTCTCACTTGGGAAGTGAGTTCATATCCAAAAGGATTATTATAGCCACACATTCTGTTCCCCAGCCCCTTCCTTGCTTCTTGCTTGGGACTCAGAGAGGCTGGATGCAAGCTGCTAAAAGTGTAACCACCCCCATCCTCAGAAATCTGTAAGATGAGACCCCACCTCTGCCACTGATTCCTCTCTTTAGAACCTCCACTTCTCTTGCCACCATACTTTCTGTCTCTGGTGCTACGCCTGAATTCTTAGAGCCTCTGCCATGCTGTTCTTTTTGTCTATGCATGGTGTTACCTCTTCTTTTTTTTTTGTATAAAAAAGATTATTGAAATTTATCAATGACAAATAGACATAAAACTCAAAGTTTGGCTCTTCTTAGGGGCAGGAGAAAAACGAGGTTGAGGGTGTTGTTTTGTACAGATGAAACACGGGTTAGGGAACAGCACGTCACTGCTAAAGCAACCAGGAAGGGGGAGGCTGGAAGCACACTGAGCCCGTAACTAAGAACTTGCAGTCACTTCAGAACCCCACTAGGTAAGAAAATACAATTTTGCATTCATTTTTCCATGCTCCGGTGCATGAAGAAAAGAACAACAAAACAAAACAAGAAACCCAGCTAACAGGCAGCAATGCTTCCAGTGCTTAGATTTGTAAAAATGATGTTCTAAGCTTAGAGTAGATGGGATGAAGCCTCCCGTCATTCCCCTAAAACAAAGCATTCGAATATTTTACAGGACAAGATGGACAGGGCTTTTTGTTTGTTTTTCCTTTTTCTTTTAAAGAAGTAGAAATTTAAAGGTTTGTTTCTCCCCTTTTAATTATAATTACCAAACCCATTTTACTCCTGTCTCCTAAGCCTGCCACTTCTGGCTCATGGCCTTAGAAACTCAAGAGGAACAAGAGTTCTCTCTGTGTGAGCAAAGCCCACCGCCATCTGTGAAGGGGAAAAGGGATAAGATGGGGAATGTCCCCAAACCAGTGCCAAAATATGCCTTTAGGTTGCTATTTACAAACCAGGGCTTGGGCGCCTCTAGCAGAAATCACATGAACCAGAGCAAGAGTAATTATTACAGACAGGCTGGGGCTCGGCACCTCCTGGGCTGTGAGTTAGTTGACAGAGGACATCCATGGCCCCCCCGACCTGGGGCATACCAGAAAAGACATCCTCAGAGGAAGAACAAAAGCTTGCTTAATGTGTGTTCAGCTATTGCATTAATGGGGACAAAATCAGACACAAAGAAAAAGGAGGGGGGTGTCCTAGTTTGTCTTCCATTGCTGTGACAAAACACTCTGACCGACACCAACTTGGGGAGGAAAGGGTTTATTCAGCTTACATCTCCTGGGTCACAGTTCATCTCTTAGGGAGCCCAAGGCAGGAACTCAGGGCAGGAACCTGGAAGCAGGAGCTGAAGCACAGGCCATTGAGGAATGCTGTTCACTGGCTTACTTGCCCTAGCCCATGCTCAGCCTGCCCTCTTATACTGTACACAACAACCTGCCAAGGGTGGCACTACTCATTGTGGGCTGGGCTCTCCCACACTGCTCGACCATCAAGACAATACTCCACAGATGTGGCCAAAGGCCAATCCAATGGAGCCAATTCCCCAACTTAGGCTCCCTCAACCCAGGTGTGTCAAGTTGACACTAAAACTATCCAGCACAGGGGGAAATAAAGAGTGGCAGTAAAAGTAGTATTTTATTCCTCCCCCTTCCCCAACCCTCCCCCCACAACCCCAGTACACTTTCCCCTCTCATCCCCACAGCAACGCTACAATCAGAAAAAAATAAGTTTCAGGGGGCAGGATTTGGAGGGGGGAGGGGATGTGGGTAAAACAGTCAAATCACAATAGGAATTCCCCCAAATCGGTTATTCCACTTAGTCGTCTTCTTCGCCCTCATCCTCGGGCTCTCATTTTCGCTTCTGACTCATCTCTTCTTCACCAGCATCCCCTTCGTCTTCCTCATCATCCACTTCTCCATCGCTGTAACCTTCTTCATCCTCCTCCTCCTCTGCACTCACGTCCTCTTCCTCTCCTTCTTCCTCCTCATCCTCAT
Source organism: Rhizomys pruinosus (assembly GCA_009823505.1). NCBI lineage: Eukaryota > Metazoa > Chordata > Mammalia > Rodentia > Spalacidae > Rhizomys > Rhizomys pruinosus. The sequence goes on along the minus strand of VZQC01002242.1, from coordinate 2,523,089 downwards.
CCTCATCCAGGCCTTCCACACAGCCCTCAGCATCCGAGTCAGAGGCCTCTTTGTTTTTTGCGGTTCTTAGCCTCAGCCTTTAACGGCTGCGCTATCCCCACAGCCCAGAGGCCTCTTTGTTGTTCCGGTCGAAGCCGTCGAGATACGTGACCTGGGGGAGGAGCTTGAACACGTTTTCTCGGTAGTCGCTTAGGTTGGTTACCTCACAGTTGAACAGGTCTAAGCTCTTGAGGTTCTCTAACTTCTTCAGTGGCTCTATTGTGCTGAGGTCTTTTATTTTGTTGCCACTTAAGTTTAGATGCGTAAGGTTCAGACACTTCTCTGCCAATACTTCCAGGCCCCCTGAGCTTAGTTCAAGCTTCTTGAGTTTGTTTAACTTTGGTAAGTTTGCAATAGAGGTGAGGCCTACATTGATTGTACTTAGGAATTCCAGTTCTTCAAACTCATCTGTGAGGCCCTTGATTTTGCCTTCAATCGACAGGCAGTTGTCCAGGACAAGTTCTTTCACCTCTGAGGAGTTTTCAAATTCTTGGCTAAGGGCAAGGTCCTTTGGTACTGTATTGCAATTATTAAGTGCACCTCTCTGCTCCGCACATTTTTGTTGTAGTGTCTACACTGCAGCTGGGCAGGCAAGAGCATGTTGGCCGGTGTTACCTCTTCTAATAAACTCTTTATCCCCAACAACCTGGCTTAAGGTCCCTTATGAAACTGCATCTGAGACTTCCATGTAACAAAATATAAAGCTGGTGATTCACTACATCGTACTGAAATATTGATAAAACCACTACTAGTCATACCTAAAACTACTAGACCATGTGTTAAATTTTTTAAAGGCCTAAGAATGTATTCAGATATATTTATAATGTTGCTATGTAGTAATTCCTTCTTTTTGTTGTTTGCAATATCCTAGAAAAGAAAGCATGCTAACACTAAGGGAATTCAAGATCTAACAGGAGCTTCAGAAGAGATGACTGTTCCCTATTGTTTCTTTTGAGAAATTTTGCTAAAGACAGACATGGTAAGTCATTTTTGTTATTGGTCTTGTTTTATAAACCTATTTTATAGCAAGAAACTCATGAATAAATACTTGTTTTGGCGGTGTTTTTTTTTTTTTTTTTTTGGTGTTTTTTGAGACAGAGTCTCCCTTTAGTCTCAGCTAGCCTGGAACTCACAGAAATCCACCTGCCTCTGCCTCTGCCTCTGCCTCCCAAGTGCTAGGATTAAAGGCATGTGCCATCATGCCTGGCTGGTGGTGTTTTCTTACAGATGGAACTACCTAGACTCAGAGTAAATATTTAAGGGTTGGAGGATTAGCAAATAAACCAGTTATCTGCCAAACAAAGGCCTGATATTATTCAACTGGTAAAGCAATTTCTGAGTAACCAACCTAGTATGAGGTGGTAAAAACAGTGCAGTACCCAAATATAGCCATCAGATGTGTTTAATGGGGATAATAGTAGAGAAGAATCTGTTAGAGGAGAAGATAGAACAAGGTAAGAAAACAGTGACATGGTTCTTTCAAGAGGGAAAAATAAAACACTGCAATAGGGACTTATCCAAGGTGTTTTCAAAGTTTTCAAAATTTCAGACAACAGCCTATGACAACTGTTATTTGCTCATAACTACCAAGTATTTTTTTTCTCATTTTCTATATGGGTTCTTTAATTACAATTATCTGGTTTTTATATCATTATCACATAGTGGTAGTATGTATGGTAATGAAGTCTAAGTCTGTGTGTGTGTGTATACTGAAGAGTTCTCTTATGGGGTAATAATTAATAGACAGACCAAGAGAAGACACATAGACTCAATGAAGACATCTGAATATCCTGGACTTTGAGCTAAGACTGTATTACCTGAGGTGAAGGTGAATATGTTCTATAAGTGATAAGAAAGAAAAGGCTATTATTTGTATAGATGAATAAAGCAAATTTTGAGTAGAAAGTATAAAGGACATAAGATGTGACATGTTACATACAAGTTTTTCCAAGACTAGGGTATCTTAGAAAGAAAATATTCTTAAACCTCTACGACAGATAAGAGAGGGCATGTCAAACAGAAATATAAAATGTTATAATCTGTAGCCGGGCATGGTGGCACACACCTTTAATTCTAGCACTTGGGAGGCAGAGGCAGGTAGATCTCTGAGTTCAAGGCCAGCCTGGTCTACACAGAGAGCTCCAGGCCAGCTGGGACTAAAGGGAGACCCTGTCTCAAAAAAAGACCCCCCCAAAAAAATTATAATCTGTAAGAGAGTGAATATGCTCTCCACATTCTATTTCTTCTCTTTTCCAAAGATGAGTCACCTAGTTTTGACAACTAGAGCAATAGTAAATTTTAGATTTTAACAATATATTTACTTAAAATTGCTTGGACATGGTGGTATATAACTATAATCTCAGTACTCAAGGAGCTGAAATATAAGGACTTCAGGTTCAAAACCAGCCTGGGTTACATGTTAATGCCTTGTGTTAACTCTACCTCCCAAAATTTTTATATTTTTGTTTGATAATTTCAATATTTATGCTTTTATTGTAAACAAATATTTTAGAGACTACTTGCAATCTTTGAAGACAAAAGTTGTCAAGTGGTTACTGCAAAGTAAAATTCAAGGGCTGGGAAATAAGGTCAGTGGTACAGCATTTTGCCTAGTATTCTAATTTATTTCCCAACACTGGAAAAGCAAACAAACACAGTAAGTTGTTGAGAGCAAAATTCAAGTGTAAAGTATGTTTTAAGAAATGGCTGAAAGTTGGAGTTACAAGAAAAAACATTATTTAAGCCAAAAAAATATAAATTCAGAGAATTAAAATAAAAATGAAATGCAACAAAAACCTGTGTCTTACTACAAAGTCTTGAAAGTCAAAGAGCATTTTCAAATTGATATAGTTAGAAAAACAAAATATACTATTATTTTTAAAGTATAAGGATAAGAGTAAGTCCTTCCTATAAGGCCATCTTGAAAAATGAAAACAAACTTTCTAAACTATGTACTAATACTCTAATTTTTGCTTTCCACTCAGAAAGGTACTGTCATGAGTAAAATTGGAAAGAATGAAGGTTAATCTTTATTTCCTAAGAAGGTATATAGTAAATCCAAAATAATTTGCATTCATTAGATTATTAGACAGTAAACTCACAGTAGTGACTCTGCCCTTCCTCTTGACTGGAAGAAACGGGCATGCTCTAACTTGGAGATCCTTAATGGCAGCCGTCACTGTAGCCATCTCAGGTTCACCTTTACAGCAGATCTCACACTGTGTTGTAATGACTAAGGCAGGAGCATCATTTTTCGTCATGTCAGCCACAAACACAATTTCAGGATTTTTAATAAATATATTCACTTCCCACTTCTCTAAGTCCTGTACAGGTACTAAAATAGAAATAAACATTTTAATATCTATATAAAATGTCCATTCTACATATTACTTATGAATAATTTAGTTTTGAGAAAATGCTTATTTGAAGTGAAAAAAAGTAAAGCAGAAGAATTTTAGCTCCCAAGAATATCAATTGGACATTTCTTTTTGAGATATGCAATATCCTCAATATCTTCCTTCCCCTCCTTCTTCCTCTCCCAGTCTTCCTTCCTCCTTAGGTACTGGGAAAAGAACGTAATGCTTTGTATATACTAAGCACATACTCTACCAGTAAACCTCAATTTACTAAAGATTTAAAGAAGCTAAAGAATACAGGTAAAGTCTCCACTATTTATTGGCAAAGCTGAAACCAAACTGAATTTCCAATTTTCAACTTGCCACTCTATCACAATAAATATGTAAAAGGGTAACAGAAAGGATACACAATAAATATGTAAAAGGATAACTAAAAGCTAGAAGTAAAAAAGTTAAAAAGTACTTTAACTTAAACTTTAACTTAGAATAATTGTAAAAATGAAGAGAAATTGGGTCATTATCTATCTCCTGTACTTATTTTCTTCCATGAACAAATTTGTCCAAATTACTGACTGCAGCTTTGAACTACCTACTCATTTCATATACATCTAAAATTTCTGATATTTACACATTCCAAAAATGAAGGCCAGGCATACTCTCGTATGCTGATGATCCCACCAGGTAGAGACAGGAGTAACAGGAGTTTTTAGTCTCATAAGTGAGTTTGAGGACAGACTGCACTACCTGAAATCCTGTCTCAAAAAAATAAAAAACAAAACAAATTCTTAAATGCAAACTGCCTATCATCTCAGAAAACACAGTGTACTTTCTTCTTACTATAAAACAAATTTTAATTAATGTGTTTATTCTGATCATTAAAAAGATTAATCAAGATAACTTCTGTTGTTAGATTTCAATAATATGTATATTAAAATTTTCATTTGATAGCTAACCTTCTTTAGTAGTCCATGTTTGAACACTGGTTTCTACAGCCATACTTGTGGTATAGGCATCAAAAAAGACATTTGCAACCGTCATCAGAAACTCTACACTTGCACAAACATACATTTCTTGGAAGATTATATCAGTTACCATATAATCTCTGACTCTTCTATATTTTACATCCACCATGTCCTTTTTGTCAAACCCAAGAGTCAGTCCTATCATTCTGAAAAACAGAAGAACAATTCCTATGTATGAGTAACTTAAAAATAATCAAATATATACCAATAAAGTTTAAAGATCTATTTCTTTTACTGACAGCAGCTAAGTATGCTGACAGTATACTTGGGAAGTCACTTGGGAAGAACCACAAATACCCCAGATGTGGATATATAAAACTGGAATCAAATGACTTGGTCACCAGAAAATGTGCAAAGAAATTCTCAGAGTTTTGAATGCTAGTGCACTTTTTCTTTTTGATGTCATACATTCCAATTTAATTGCACTATTTAATTTCAATGTATTCAACAAATCAACTACTCAGTAAGAACAAATGTAAATGAAACAGAAAATTTCAAATGTTAAAGGAATACCATGACTTAGGTTTTGAAGATCTATAACATGTACCTAGAAAGCGAAATGAAATTTTGGAGATAAGTTCTATAAAATAAAGAAACCTTTTCTCATAAAATATCTTAAAACTATGATATTATGATACATACCTAGGAGTTGCTTTCATGACATGAGGCCTTTTATCATCTAAAATACAGTTTTTTAATGAGAAAGAAAAGTATGTAGAACTATCTGTATGCATTTTTAAAGTACATATAATATTTTCCAATCTAAATTCAGCAAGTTTCAGAGAAGGATTACGAACATCTGTAAAGGAAGCCTGTGGAAAAAGAAATCCACGTAAAAATTATGCAAAAATCTAAGACTAAATTAGTACACTATGTGGTATAAATAAATACAAATTATAGCATCTGATTAGAGGAAACACCCAATTCTCTATTTTATTTCCTTTTTTCTTTTGATTTTCTGAAGCCAGGGCTTTGTGGATGGTAAATACATTCTACTGCTGACCACTGTAAGTCCCCCAAATTGTGTATTTTCCAAAGAGCTCTGTAAAACAGAGCAAAAAAAATTTTTCCCAAATTTTATTACCTATATTACAGATAACTTATTTAAAAGTAGAAATAGGGGCTGGAGAGATAGCCTAGTGGTTAAGAGCACTGACTGCTCTTGCAGAGGACCTGGGTTCGATCCCCAGTACCCACATGGCGGCTGAGAACCGTCTGTAACTCCAATTCCAGGAGAACTCCAGTTCCAGGGGAATCCGAGACCCTCTTCTGACCTCTGCGGCATTGCACGACACAGGTGCACAGACCTACATGCAGACAGTATACTTCCGCGGCATCGCACGACACGGGTGGCAGAACCCTGCTGCAGACCTATCATACATTGTTATACACATAAATAAATATAAATAAAATTAAAAAAAAAAAAGAGATATTCCATAGGGATTTTGCTAAGAGGAGAAAATAATATAAGAAATGGATCTTGCTAGCACTGTCAGCCCTTCCCTGCAAAGATAGAAGGAGTTCTTATCTCAGTTAATATACATTACTAGGCATAGTGGTACTTTTGTGTGGCATTAGTTAGAATGAGAATTATGAATTATAATTTTATTCTTATAAGGTTAATAAATACCAGGTACATATTTTGATTGAAAATTTAAATGTATAGGAATTAAAATTTTGAATCCTAATTATCAGAGGAGTTTTTAAAATGACATCTGAAATGTCTTAGTTTTTAAAAGCAAAATTTGAATACTAAACTATGTTAGGTAATTTTTCACATTTTATTTAATCTCTAAAATAAGTCCTGTGGTCATTATTCCAAATTTACAAATGTAGAAATGTAATCTCCAAGAGGAGGCCAAAGCTCCGAGTGTTTAAGTATACACTTGGAGAAGAATGTTGTTTCATATCTATATTTTCTAATCTTCTTAAATATCATTTTACTGCACCTGTTTAATTAATCATTTGTTAACTGGGTCTTCAGAGCCGATTTTGTAATTTTTTTTTTTTATTCATTGTTTTTGATTTTTCAAGGAGCAACTGTGGTGACCGCTGCTGTAGTAGAAGTACATCCCCAGGCCTCTCAGGTTAACACAACAGTAAATATGAGTTTCAGAACTGATTATCTTACCTTGGCACTGTATAGTCCATGTCCTGAGCAGGTAGGTTGAGAAAGATGAGGAAATGTATTTATGTTTATGAAAAATTCTATAACTGAATGTTTTTAAATGATATCTAATACTTTGTATTTCATAGTGTCTGTTCTTCTGATAAAAATGGTTGATCTTTTAACTTCAGTAATTATTTTAGCCATTTCTACTTTTTACATTTTTATTTTTTTTATTTTTTTTATTTATTTTTGTATGTGTATGAGAGTACTGTCTGCATGTAGGTCTGTGCACCTGTGTCGTGCAATGCCGCAGAGGTCAGAAGAGGGTCTCGGATTCCCCGTGGAACTGGAGTTCTCCTGGAATTGGAGTTTAAGACATGACGTTTTCTGAGCCGGCCATGTGGGTACTGGGGATCGAACCCAGGTCCTCTGCAAGAGCCGTCAGTGCTCTTAACCACTAGGCTATCTCTCCAGCCCCTATTTCTTATTTTAAATAAGTTATCTGTAAATATAGGTAATAAAATTTGGGAAAAATTTTTTTTGCTCTGTTTTACAGAGCTCTTTGGAAAATACACAATTTGGGGGACTTACAGTGGTCAGCAGTAGAATGTATTTACCATCCACAAAGCCCTGGCTCAGAAAATCAAAAAGAAAAAAGGAAATAAAATAGAGAATTGGGTGTTTCCTCTAATCAGATGCTATAATTTGTATTTATTTAATTACCACATAGTGTACTAATTTAGTCTTAGATTTTTGCATAATTTTTACGTGGATTTCTTTTTCCACAGGCTTCCTTTACAGATGTTCGTAATCCTTCTCTGAAACTTGCTGAATTTAGATTGGAAAATATTATATGTACTTTAAAAATGCATACAGATAGTTCTACATACTTTTCTTTCTCATTAAAAAACTGTATTTTAGATGATAAAAGGCCTCATGTCATGAAAGCAACTCCTAGGTATGTATCATAATATCATAGTTTTAAGATATTTTATGAGAAAAGGTTTCTATTTTATAGAACTTATCTCCAAAATTTCATTTCGCTTTCTAGGTACATGTTATAGATCTTCAAAACCTAAGTCATGGTATTTCTTTAACATTTGAAATTTTCTGTTTCATTTACATTTGTTCTTACTGAGTAGTGTGATTTGTTGAATACATTGAAATTAAATAGTGCAATTAAATTGGAATGTATGACATCAAAAAGAAAAAGTGCACTAGCATTCAAAACTCTGAGAATTTCTTTGCACATTTTCTGGTGACCAAGTCATTTGATTCCAGTTTTATATATCCACATCTGGGGTATTTGTGGTTCTTCCCAAGTGACTTCCCAAGTATACTGTCAGCATACTTAGCTGCTGTCAGTAAAAGAAATAGATCTTTAAACTTTATTGGTATATATTTGATTATTTTTAAGTTACTCATACATAGGAATTGTTCTTCTGTTTTTCAGAATGATAGGACTGACTCTTGGGTTTGACAAAAAGGACATGGTGGATGTAAAATATAGAAGAGTCAGAGATTATATGGTAACTGATATAATCTTCCAAGAAATGTATGTTTGTGCAAGTGTAGAGTTTCTGATGACGGTTGCAAATGTCTTTTTTGATGCCTATACCACAAGTATGGCTGTAGAAACCAGTGTTCAAACATGGACTACTAAAGAAGGTTAGCTATCAAATGAAAATTTTAATATTACATATGTGAAATCTAACAACAGAAGTTATCTTGATTAATCTTTTTAATGATCAGAATAAACACATTAATTAAAATTTGTTTTATAGTAAGAAGAAAGTACACTGTGTTTTCTGAGATGATAGGCAGTTTGCATTTAAGAATTTGTTTTGTTTTTTTTTTTTGAGACAGGATTTCAGGTAGTGCAGTCTGTCCTCAAACTCACTTATGAGACTAAAAACTCCTGTTACTCCTGTCTCTACCTGGTGGGATCATCAGCATACGAGAGTATGCCTGGCCTTCATTTTTGGAATGTGTAAATATCAGAAATTTTAGATGTATATGAAATGAGTAGGTAGTTCAAAGCTGCAGTCAGTAATTTGGACAAATTTGTTCATGGAAGAAAATAAGTACAGGAGATAGATAATGACCCAATTTCTCTTCATTTTTACAATTATTCTAAGTTAAAGTTTGTTAGTTAAAGTACTTTTTAACTTGTTACTTCTAGCTTTTAGTATCCTTTTACATATTTATTGTGTAATCCTTTCTGTTACCCTTTTACATATTTATTGTGATAGAGTGGCAAGTTGAAAATTGGAAATTCAGTTTGGTTTCAGCTTTGCCAATAAATAGTGGAGACTTTACCTGTATTCTTTAGCTTCTTTAAATCTTTAGTAAATTGAGGTTTACTGGTAGAGTATGTGCTTAGTATATACAAAAGCTCTTCGTTTCTTTTCCCAGTACCTAGGAGGAAGGAAGACTGGAGAGGAAGAAGGAAGGGAAGAAGATATTGAGGATATTGCATATCTCAAAAAGAAATGTCCAATTGATATTCTTGGGAGCTAAAATTCTTCTGCTTTACTTTTTTTCACTTCAAATAAGCATTTTCTCAAAACTAAATTATTCATAAGTAATATGTAGATGACATTTTATATAGATATTAAAAATGTTTATTTCTATTTTAGTACCTGTACAGGACTTAGAGAAGTGGGAAGTGAATATATTTATTAAAAATCCTGAAATTTGTTTGTGGCTGACATGACGAAAAATGATGCTCCCGCCTTAGTCATTACAACACAGTGTGAGATCTGCTGTAAAGGTGAACCTGAGATGGCTACAGTGACGGCTGCCATTAAGGATCTCCAAGTTAGAGCATGCCCGTTTCTTCCAGTCAAGAGGAAGGGCAGAGTCACTACTGTGAGTTTACTGTCTAATAATCTAATGAATGCAAATTATTTTGGATTTACTATATACCTTCTTAGGAAATAAAGATTAACCTTCATTCTTTCCAATTTTACTCATGACAGTACCTTTCTGAGTGGAAAGCAAAAATTAGAGTATTAGTACATAGTTTGTTTTCATTTTTCAAGATGGCCTTATAGGAAGGACTTACTCTTATCCTTATACTTTAAAAATAATATAATATATTTTGTTTTCTAACTATATCATTATTTGAAAATGCTCTTTGACTTTCAAGACTTTGTAGTAAGACACAGGTTTTTGTTTTGCATTTCATTTTATTTTATTTTATTCTCTGAATTTATATTTTTTTGGCTTAAATAATGTTTTTTCTTGTAACTCCAACTTTCAGCCATTTCTTAAAACATACTTTACACTTGAATTTTGCTCTCAACAACTTACTGTGTTTGTTTGCTTTTCCAGTGATGGGAAATAAATTAGAATACTAGGCAAAATGCTGTACCACTGACCTTATTTCCCAGCCCTTGAATTTTACTTTGCAGTAACCACTTGACAACTTTTGTCTTCAAAGATTGCAAGTAGTCTCTAAAATATTTGTTTACACTTCTTTACAGGAATAATAAAAGCATAAATATTGAAATTATTCAACCAAATATAAAATTTTGGGAGGGTAGAGTTAACACAAGGCATTAACATGTAACCCAGGCTGGTTTATTTGAACCTGAAGTCCTTATATTCAGGTCCTGAGTACTGAGATTATTAGTTATATACCACCATGTCCAAGCAATTTTAAGTAAATATATTGTTAAAATCTAAAATTTACTATTGCTCTAGTTGTCAAAACTAGGTGACTCATCTTTGGAAAAGAGAAGAAATAGAATGTGGAGAGCATATTCACTCTCTTACAGATTATAATTTTTTGGGGGGTCTTTTTTTGAGACGGGTCTCCCTTTAGTCCACGCTGGGGAGCTCTCTGTGTAGACCCAGGCTGGCCTTGAACTCAGAGAATCTACCTGCCTCTGCCTCCCAAGTGCTAGAATTAAAGGTGTGTGCCCACAGCCCGGCTACAGATTATAACATTTTATATTTCTGTTTGACATGCCCTCTCTTATCTGTCGTAGAGGTTTAAGAATATTTTCTTTCTAAGATACCCTAGTCTTGGAAAAACTTGTATGTAACATGTCACATCTTATGTCCTTTATACTTTCTACTCAAAATTTGCTTTATTCATCTATACAAATAATAGCCTTTTCTTTCTTATCACTTATAGAACATATTCACCTTCACCTCAGGTAATACAGTCTTAGCTCAAAGTCCAGGATATTCAGATGTCTTCATTGAGTCTATGTGTCTTCTCTTGGTCTGTCTATTAATTATTACCCCATAAGAGAACTCTTCAGTATACACACACACAGACTTAGACTTCATTACCATACATACTACCACTATGTGATAATGATATAAAAACCAGATAATTGTAATTAAAGAACCCATATAGAAAATGAGAAAAAAATACTTGGTAGTTATGAGCAAATAACAGTTGTCATAGGCTGTTGTCTGAAATTTTGAAAACTTTGAAAACACCTTGGATAGTCCCTATTGCAGTGTTTTATTTTTCCCTCTTGAAAGAACCATGTCACTGTTTTCTTACCTTGTTCTATCTTCTCCTCTAACAGATTCTTCTCTACTATTATCCCCATTAAACACATCTGATGGCTATATTTGGGTACTGCACTGTTTTTACCACCTCATACTAGGTTGGTTACTCAGAAATTGCTTTACCAGTTGAATAATATCAGGCCTTTGTTTGGCAGATAACTGGTTTATTTGCTAATCCTCCAACCCTTAAATATTTACTCTGAGTCTAGGTAGTTCCATCTGTAAGAAAACACCACCAGCCAGGCATGATGGCACACGCCTTTAATCCTAGCACTTGGAGGCAGAGGCAGGAAGGCAGAGGAGGTGGATTTCTGTGAGTTCCAGGCTAGCTGAGACTCTAAAGGGAGACTCTGTCTCAAAAAACAAACACCAAAAAAAAAAAAAAAAAAAAAAAAAAACACTGCCCAAAACACAAGTATTTATTCATGAGTTTCTTGCTATAAAATAGGTTATAAAACAAGACCAATAACAAAAATGACTTACCATGTCTGTCTTTAGCAAAATTTCTCAAAAGAAACAATAGGGAACAGTCATCTCTTCTGAAGCTCCTGTTAGATCTTGAATTCCCTTAGTGTTAGCATGCTTTCTTTTCTAGGATATTGCAAAAACAAAAAAGAAGGAATTACTACATAGCAACATTATAAATATATCTGAATACATTCTTAGGCCTTTAAAAAATTTAACACATGGTCTAGAGTTTAGGTAGATAGTAGTGGTTTTATCAATTTTCAGTTACGATGTCGTGAATCACCAGCTTTATATTTTGTTACATGGAAGTCTCAGATGCAGGTTTCATAAGGGACCTTAAGCCAGGTTGTTGGGGATAAAGAGTTTATTAGAAGAGGTAACACCGGCCAACATGCTCTTGCCTGCCCAGCTGCAGTGTAGACACTACAACAAAAATGTGCGGAGCAGAGAGGTGCACTTAATAATTGCAATACAGTACCAAAGGACCTTGCCCTTAGCCAAGAATTTGAAAACTCCTCAGAGGTGAAAGAACTTGTCCTGGACAACTGCCGGTCGATTGAAGGCAAAATCAAGGGCCTCACAGATGAGTTTGAAGAACTGGNCGGAGGTCAGAAGACGGTCTCGGATTCCCCTGGAACTGGAGTTCTCCTGGAACCGGAGTCACAGACGGTTCTCAGCCGCCATGTGGGTGCTGGGGATCGAACCCGGGTCCTCTGCAAGAGCGGTCGTCGCTCTTAACCGCTAGGCCATCCCTCCAGCCCCGGAATATCTTTTTAATTATTTGTTAATTTTCTTTTCTCATCAGTGTATTGTTTATTTTTAATTCAAAACACTATTGTGTTTATCTTTCTTCCTTCCATGCCTGTGTTTTTGTGATTTTCTTCAATCCAGCCATGTATGTTTAACTTATATTTAGCCAGTGAGGATGCAGTTTCATATATTTAACTTATATTTAGTAGTGAGGATGGGGTTTCATTACTTTTGTGGATTTTTTTTTTTTTTAGGATTCTAGTAATCAAGCTGTGAAATATTTCAGGGGTTTTCCAAGAGCAGGTATTATAGATTAATAGATTTTATTTATGGGAGGCAGATTTGTGGATCTGCTATAAAAGTCAGAATAAGAATAATTTTATTCGTGTGTCTCAACATCATCCTAGCAGCCCTAACAGGTCTAACTCTCCAAGTGCAGGTGCAGTCATCAGAAACCATACACAGTCACATAACACCTCAGATCCAACACTGGCAAAGCTTCTTTCTAATTGCGGTTCCTTATACTGTTTCTCATCCATCCAACACCCAACTTTTGTTAAAATCCATCATCTAAAATGATTACCCTTTAGTATTTTTATATTCCTAAAACATCAATATGTAATAGGTTATCTGTTATATATGATATACAATGATAAAGAATAAGAAGGAAAAATGAAATAAGGACTTATAAGGGAAGTCAGAAAAACAAGAATACTATGGATTTTTGTCATAACAGAACTAAGACCTTTGATTAAGAAAATGTATGTATCTACAGAATAAATACCACAGAGAACTTAGAACCGCATAAATGAGATTAGCTGATTAGAAGGAGACTTATAAGCCCATTTTACCAAGAACTTGAACAAGAAAAGAAGAAAGGGAGAGTTGGAGAACACAAGGGCAAAAGAGAAAAAAAGGAAGAAGCCAGAGAAAAGTTTAAGGCCAAAAACATACCTTCCACAGTGGAAGAAGGACCCGTGACATCACTAGTCATGATATTCTGCTCTTGCATTACGGCACCCAGGGCTTGAGCATCACACAAAATATTGCCATATGTTTGAAAAATAGTTGTTAAATCTTCTTGACTAAGAATGAACTGTTAAAAATATATAAGATTTTAGTAAAAGAAAGAAATTTACACAGTGAAAAAAAATTCTTTTTAACACTCCTCCTTCCAGCAATTAAAATTCTCACAGGAGAAAAATGAACATGAGTTCTCCCCATAATGACTTTTTAAGGGATTAAAGATTTTCACTAAAAAATTGAGTGCGTGTGTGTGTGTGTGTGTGTGTGTGTGTGTCTTCTCCCTGTAGCCCCAGCTGGCCTAGAGGTCACTATGTAGACCAAGCTGGCCTTGAACTCACAGAGATCTGCCTGGCTCTGCCTCCTGAGTGCAGAACCACATCCAGCTAGAATATTGATTTTTCTACATGACCAAGTGCAGACAGCAATTCTAATACAAACTACTTGTTATGAATGTACTATATAATGCAATCCTTTTAAACTTTAAAAAGTGAACTTTTACCTTTTTGTACACATTTAACTACTTTAGACTTTTTCAATTAAGAGGGCCTTCAGCTGTGAAAGTGTGAGGAAGTAGGGCTGACTTCCCAAGTCCGTTGTTCTGGGACTTGCCATCTGAGAGCCAGGGACGAGAAGGCCCAGCCAGACCAAAGGGCACCTGCTGGTGACTTGTGGTATCTGGTGTGTGTTTGTGTATAATCTTTTGGCTACTTGTGTCTTAGAATCATTCACTCAGAATTGTTATTTGTTGGGAAAATGATCTAGAAGCAGCCTAGTCTTATGTTCTTGTTACCATTTAAGATTGACGTTTAATTTTTCAAATCACTGTTGGTGCCTAATCACTTAAGTTGTTAATTTATTCTGTTTTCAAAAAAATTTGTAACATGTATTTATCTTGCGGTCTGGGGTTGGGTGGGAACCGTGCTCAAGTGGGTCATGTTTTTGCTGTTATGACAAATGGTACAGGCCTGGAGCTTGCAGGTCCCTTTTTACTATGGTGTAGAAACAGGACAATAAAGTCCTTTAAAAAAAAACATGAAAATACATTAAAAATATATAACAAATACATTTATGTCATGAAAAATAGTTTAGTATATGTTTTACACAAATTATTTTATTTGTATCTCACAAAAGTCCTAGATATACAAAATGCAAATCTTGCCTTTTAAAAAGCTGAAGCTAAATGGTGAAATAATACACTTAAGTTCACATATACTTCAGAACTCAATGAGCTAATTTCTAATGTCTTGCATTTTAAATCTAGCATTAAAAGACCTATCTTTTTTTGTTTTTTTGTGGTTTTTTTTGTTTTTTGTTTTTTCTTTTTTTTTTATTTTTTTATTTTTTTTTTTTATTTTTGATACAGGGTCTCCTTTTAGTCCCAGCTGGCCTGGAGCTCACTACGTAGACCAGGCTGGCCTTGAACTCACAGAGATCTGCCTGCCTCTGCTTCCCGAGTGCTGGGATTAAAGGTGTGTGCCACCACACCCAGCTTTAGTTCCAGCACTCGGGAGGCAGAGGCGGGAGGACCTCTGTTGAGTTCCAGGCTAGTTTGATCCACCTAGGGAGACCCTGTCTCAAAAAGAACTATCCTAAGAAGTGTGATGGTTAATTGTGTATCACTTTGGTTTGGACAAAGTACATATTTTGTCAAACATTATTTGAGGTGATAAAGATTTTTTTTATTAAGTTAATATTTCCATCCAAAGACTGAGTAAATTCAATTATTCTCCACAATGTAAACCGGCCTCCTTCAATTACTGGAAGGTAAAAAAAAACAAAAAAAAAACAAACAAACAAAAAAACTGACATGTTTCAACCAAGAATTATTCTATCACACTACTGCAATATCTTTCCCTGTTTAACTATCCTAGTGGCCTAGCTTGCAGACTTAGAACATCCTAGCCTACAGAATATGCACTAATAAATTTAAATACTACCTCCTGACAAATACAACCCATGATTGATTGTTTTTTTCTGTAGAACCATGATTAATGCAAAAGCATGATGTAAAAACAATCTGGAAGTGGGCTCAGCAGTTAAGAGCACTGACTATTCTTGCAGAAGACCCAAGTTTGTATCCCACCATCCACATGGTGGCTAACAACCATCTCTAGTTCCAGGGGATCCAACAACCTCTTCTGCCCTCTACAGGCACTGCAGGATATGGGTGTACTTATATACATGCAGGCAACACATTCATACACACAAAATAAAAATAACAAAGTAATAATAAAAAAAGATCTACAAGTTTCAATCTTACATGTGTATGTGTAGGAAAGTAATGAACATTTGTGTGCAGGAATATGCTTTTACATGAAGAGCCCAGAGTTCAATTATGTATCTTCAATTAGGTGTCTTTAACATTTTTCACCTTTTTTTAAATCACTTTAAAAAATTTATTTATTTATTTATTTATTTTTATGTGTATGAGTGTACTGTCTGCATGTAGGTTTGTGCACCTGTGTTGTGCAATGCTGCGGAGGTCAGAAGAGGGTGTCGGATTCCCCTGGAACTAGAGTTAAAGACGGTTCTCAGCCGCCATGTGGGTGCTGGGGATCGAACCTGGGTCCTCTGCAAGAGCTGTTGGCACTCTTAACTGCTAGGCCATCTCTCCAGCCCCACCTTATTTTTTTTAGAGACAGTTTTCACTCACTTCATCCGGAGCTCACTGACTGGGTACACTTGCTGGCATGTGAGCCTACAGAATCCATCTGTTTCCACTCGCAGAGCTGGGATTACAGTCTATTTTAACATAGATGCTGAGAATCCAAACTTAGGGCCTCAGGCTTGCCCAGTTGTAAATGGATATATTTGAAATAGTTTTCTTAACTACTTTTTACTCACTTCTAAAGCCATCAAACTTTATTCCTACTCTTCAAATGGGGTAATTATCTAAAAAAGTTTAGTTGTTACTTCCACTGTTTCATTTAGAACTCAAAGATGATAGAATAATCTACTATGTCAAACGAGGTCCACACATACCTTGATTCACAGCACTCATGCTTGCAGACTTGCACTCATTCTTCTCTTACTATGACACCTGATTTGCAACTTCTATAGGTATTGCAAAACTAGAATCTTTACAAAGCACATCTTTTAATTAGTACACGTCTATTAAATGACCATCAAATACTGATTTGAATCATTACTCTAATCTTGTGAAGCAGCCAGATGCTGAAGTTGGAAGGACTGTAAGGATTCCAGGACAGTAAGGATTTCAGGACTGCTGATCTGTGGCTCCTATATGGATAGGTTGTGTGATCACTAAAAGATGCTAGGAGTTAAATATCAAAAATTCTAGCATTTGCTATGTATCCATTAGACTGATCTGATTCTATCTTCTCCCTCACACAGAGACTAAGGTCCAAAGGATCCAAATATGTCTATTCTGGAATGGGCTGTAACAATGGCTAAGTGCTCGATTTCCTCCTACTGTGCCCTCTGCCCCCTGGGCCAACAGCAGACAAGACAGTTACTGGTCTAAAGCATTACCTCAATATTCTACACAGATTCTCCCTGGGAGAAAATAAGGAAAAGCTGTTATCCAGTTTTCCCACAAAGATATGCCTATATCTGGTCCCAGAGGAGTAGGGATTTCTTCCCTGTGCTGGGGAAAATGTTACTTATCTTTAAGTTTTTATCTGCTGTCTTATTAACAGAAGGAGAATTTAAATATTTACCTTAAAAAGAAAACTTCCCTCTTAACCATGTAACCTAAGGCAGTCATATATACTAAGACAGGAAAGACTTTTAGTGGCATGTTTTCAAGTCTGAATAGAATTTTGAGTCAAAAGTACAGAATTTCTGAAATGTTTTTCTCTTACTGAATAACTGTCTATCACAGAGAAACAGAAAGGGAAGTTGAGGGTGGAAGAAGGGTAGATTCAAGTAGGTCTCTTAAAGAAACATTCAGAATATATGTTGCTATCAGTTCAGCAAACCACGTGGTGAGGTTTTGATTTCCATGAACTTGGGTGTTCCATTAAAGATATGTGAAGCAATGTGAACTAATTAGTAAGTAAAGATATGTCTGAGCTGAACTGCCATTTTTTACTTTCAGTCCTATTCTCCAACTTTCTCTTCAGTTATATACACATTTAGCTAAGTTACTTCATGTATTGCTGTGGTGTTAAAAATCATATACTGATGACTACCAAATTACTTTTTCCAGTCTAGACCTCTCCATTAAGTTATCTAGTAATATATCTAAGCAACTAGAATTTTGTTTTCTTCAAGTAAAACTTACTACAAATTATAACTTCTAATTATGTGCCCTCTAATGTTTTGTATAACTGAGGTATGCATGTATATGTTTCCATGTGAGTGTATGTATGTGATTATGTGTGCACATGGGCATATGGAGGTGCAAAGTTCATGTTGGTTATCTTCTGGATTGCTCTCCACATTATTTATTGAGGCATAACACCTCAAACAAACCCAGAGTTTGCCAATTAATTTATTATCCAGCTTGTTCCAGAGATCTCCTATCTCAGCCTTCCTAATGCTGGGAGGACAGTTGGCCTTAATGGCTCCTTGTCTTTACAAGGGTTCTAGGGACCAGAGCTTCAGTTCTCACCTTGCACCCTAAGTACCTTATCCATGGAGACATTTCTACAGACTTTTAGCTTTTTAACTATCTATTGCATATTCCAGACCACCATCACCACCAAGCTATTTTACAGGGATAAGTCCATTGAAGACAGAGACATCATAGCTTTTCTGTCAGTAACATAGCAAGCACTCAAACATTTACTAGAGAATGAACAGAGACCACTGAATGAATTCTGTCAATAAAGCACTATTTTAATTCTCACCAAACTGATAATAAATTTCCCCAAAGAAATTTATGTTGCCAAGATAGCATTTTTCAAACATAACAGAAACTAAAGTTACCTCCATGGGTTTTAGCTGGGCTTTTACATTGAAACAAGGAACTTCCTTGTACCAGTCCCAGGACAGGTTTCGTTCAACAACCACTTCCAAATTTAAAGGCAGTAGCAAGTCCAGTACTTCCTGGTATGTGTCATTCACAAATTGAGATCTATTGTAAGAAATAAAATTTTTTCAAACTTTTATATACTTTCAGAGAAGAAAAAACAAATAATCAGCAACTTTCTGTGTGAAGAGAAAAATACAATTACATATCAAAATGAGATGTTTCATCCCACTAGAAACCTAGATGACTTTACTGAAGCTGAAACATTCCATATTATAGGGAAATAAAAAACAAACAGCATTTGACAGACATTATAAGATCAAAAAAACCACAAGCTATATAAAAATCCTTATATTAAGAGGAAGTCAAACTATCCCTTTTTGCAGATGATAATGACAGTTTACCTGAGAGATGCTAAAAACTCTATCAGAAAACTCCTAGAAACAATTAAGAGTTTCAGTAAGGTGGCAGGATACAAAATTAACCTAGAAAAATCAGTAGCCTTTCTTTACACCAACAACAAGCAACTGGAGAAGGAACATAAGGAGACCTTCCCACTCACAATAGCCTCAAAAAAAAAAAAAAAATACCTGGGAATAAACCTAACCAAAGACATCAAAAATCTCTACAACAAAAATTTTAAATCCCTGAAGAAGGAGATAGAAGATGACATCAAAAGATGGAAAAACCTCCCATGCTCATGGATTAGAAAAATTAACATAGTAAAAATGTCCATTCTACCCAAATTAATATACAGATTCAATGCAATCCCAATCAAAATCCCCAAGAGTTTCTTCACAGACTTGGAAAAAAAATTCCTTAAATTCATATGGAAAGACAAAAGACCCCAAATAGCTAAGCAACCCTGAGTGAAAAATTCAATAAATGGATGATCACCTTACCAGACTTCAAGCTTTACTACAGGGCTATGGTCCTAAAGACAGCTTGGTACTGGCACAAAAAGAGACCCATTGACCAATGGAACAAAACTGAAGATCCAAACTTGAGCTCATACAATTTCAGCCACCTCATATTTGACAAAGGGGCCAGAAAAGCTCACTGGAGGAAAGATACCATCTTCAGCAAATGGTGCTGGCAAAACTGGATCACCATATGTAGAAGAACAAAAATAAACCTCTACCTCTCACCCTGTACAAAAATCAACTCCAAATGGATCAAAGGCCTCCACATGAAACCTGAAACTCTGAAGCTGATAGAAGAAAAAGTTGGTAGCAAATTATAAGACAAAGGAGTAGGAAAAGACTTTCTAAATCAAACAGCAACTGTGTAGGAAATAAGATCAACAGCTGACAAGGGGGACCTCATCAAACTCAAAAGCTTCTGTAAGCAAAAGAAACAAGGAAGTGAAGAGAAAACCCAGTGTGGGAGGAAATCTTCACCAGTGATACATCTGACAGGGCATTAACATCCAGAACATATAAACTACTCAAAAAACAAAGAAGCAAGAAAACAAATGACTTACTCAAAAGATGGAGTAAAGAGCTGAACAGAGACTTCACCAGTGAGGAATTAAAGATGGCTGAGAAATATCTTAAAAAGTGTTCAACATCATTAATAATTAAGGAAATGCAAATTAAAACCACTTTCAGATATCATCTCACTGTGATACAACTGGCTAGGATCAAGAAAACAAAAGACACCAAATGCTAGAGAGGTTGTGGGGAAAAACACTCATCCACTGCTGGTGGGAATGTAAACTCATACAACCACTATGGAAAACAGTGTGGAGAACCCTTAAAAGACTCAAAATGAGCCTACCACCTGACTCAGCCATACCACTCCTGCAAAGATACATGTACATCTATGTTTATTGCAACTCTTTTCACAATAGTCTTCAAAGAGTTGGAACCAACCCAAATGTCCCTCAACTGAGGAGTGGATAACAAAAATGTGGTATGTCTACACAATGGAGTTCCGTGTAGTGGTAAAGATGACATCATGAACTTTGCAGGTAAATGGATGGAACTAGAAGATACCATGTTAAATAAAGTAACACAGTCTCAAAAACAAACAAAGGGGGAATGGTTTCCCTCATTTGTAGATGCTAGTACCAAATCCCCCAACTGAAAGGCAAGCTGAGCAATGGTATTGTTGTATTTCCTTCTATCTGAAAGTAACTGTGATGTTATAATGTGAATCTCGTAATGAGCCCCAGAATTAACTTACCACTTACTTTCAGACATGATAATTAATGTATATGGGCAGAAAGTATATATACCTATTTTAGAGTAATATAAAATTAAAAGGAAAGCTGGGCATGGCGTTACACGCCTTTAATCCTAGCACTTGGGAGGCAGAGGCAGGCGGATCTTTGTGAGTTCAAGGACAGCCTGGTCTACAGAGGGAGTTCCAGGACATCTGGGGCTACAGGGAGACCCTGTCTCTAAAAGACCCCCCCAAAAAAAATTAAAGGAAAAAAAATGTGAACTCCTGGACATATATCGGAATTAACGTATAGTTTATTCCTGGAGGACATATTTCTGGTATATATATGATGTGTACGTGGGCATACTTTGGAGTGGTACAGTTGGGAGGGAACCACAGCAACATGAGGACAGGGTCAAGGAATGGACTGATGTGGTTGAATTCTGCCCAAAACAATAAACCTTTGCAGAGAAAAAGTTTGGAGAGACTGAGAGAAAGACGCAGGACATGCATGTATGGTAGAGTGCATGAACTGGGATGGGGTAGAAAGAAGGGAAAGGGGAATATGTCTAAATTGAACAGAAAAATGATGTCTGAAATACACAAAACATCAATAAAAGTACTATAATTAACTCTATATCCCACAAATAAGCATAACGTAAAACCTATTGTAAAAACATTTTATAGTAATTCATTGGAGTATATATGTAGCAAAACACCATATACCCTACTACTTTGTAAAAAACATAGTTATAGCTGGGCATGGTGGCACACACGTTTTTTTGAGACAAGGTCTCCCTGTAGCCCCAGCTGTCCTAGATCTCGCTCTGTAGATCAGGCTGGGCCTGAACTTACAAAGATCCCCTTGCCTCTGCCTCCTGAGCTCTAGGATTAAAGCTGTGCGCCACCATGCCTTTAATCCCAGCACTCCAGAGGCAGAAGCACTGGGGAGGCAGAGGTAGTTGGATCTCTGTGAATTCAAGGCCAGCCTGGTCTACATAGGGAGCTCAGGCCAGATGCGACTAAAGGGAGACCCTGTCTCAAAAAGACCAAAACAAAACAAAACAACAAAGTTATACGACATGAAATTTCTATTGCTCAAAATAGCTAAATATGTACTTCAAACTTAAATCATACTAGCCTTTCTAAACACTTATTAGAGCAATATTGAAACTCGGAAAAGAGAAGGATTGACTCTCTGAATCCCTTCAAGGACAATATAACCTGACTACAGAAGCCTTCTTTGGACCTTCAAGGGACAATGGCAAAAGATGACTCCTCAGTAATACTCCCCATATTTAATTAGCTATGTATCTGTTTTTAAAATATTTTATTTACTATTTTTACTTTATGGGTATGAGTATATTGGCTGCATGTGTGTAACTGCACCAGTGTCTTGCAGTGCCCTTGGAGGTCAGAAGAGGGCATCAGATCCCCTGAAACTGGAGTTACAGTTTCCAGCCATGTGGGTGCTAGGAACTGACTCCAGGTCCTTTGCAAGAGAAGGCAGTGTTCTTAACCACTGAGCTATAATTCCAACTCAAAGCTACAAATCTTTAAACTAGGTTATGAAGACATTGTGAATTTTAGCTATAATTTCCTCAACAGGAGGAGAATCTGGTTGTCATGAGGGATTTCTCAGAATACCTGGTATAAAACCATTTCATGGATAGACTGTGGAGTGACACGGCATTTAAATAAGCATGCATGCTTGCAATCTCCATTTAGTGGTAGTAAGGAACAACACAAACAATTTCACAGAAAATACTGTAATATTTATCCAACTCTAATAGCTAGTCATTATAATTACACACTATACCATAACTTAATTAGCTTTATATCTTTTAAAAAAACATTTATTTTTTACAGGCTTTTGTTGTTATAAATTTATTCATATTTCTGAATAAACTTCTGTAGAAGAAAAATAATTGTTGGGTCAAAAGGTTATTTCTTTTGGAAAAAGGTTTAATAATACTCAGTCTTTTACAGTGCACCCACAAGTACCTGGAACTTTCTTTATCACTATATTTAATATAATACATTTTAACAGCACGGTTTTCTTTGTAGTCTCAAGAAAGTTTCATGAGGGAAAGATCTATGTGTGCCTTATTCTTAGTTATTTTAGCAGTACTTAGCTCAGATAATAAGCATATGGCACATAATAAATACTTATGATATATGATATTAAAGTATAAATAGTAGAGTTACAAATAAGACTTGTTTATGTGCTAAGAAACAGAAATTAAGTCAGTTTTCAAATATAAATTATTAGCTATTTCAGGAAAATTTGGCTATATTTTATTACTGAACAACCCCACAACTGTAATTCTTAAGTGAGTTACAGCAACAATTATCAAACTTTTCCTAACCTTCAGTTCTGTCTCCTTTGACCTACTTTACTTGATTCTTCCAAAAATCTGTTTTTAAGAACCAGCTCACTAAATAGTATGCACCACAACAACTCATGAGAGCTGGACAGATGGCTCAAGTAGTTAAGAGCACAGGCTCCTCTAAAAAAGGACATGGGTTTGATACCCAGCACCCACATGATGGCTAACAACCATCCCTAACTCCAGTTCCAGATCTGACAAGTTCTTCTGGCCTCTTAGGTGTACAAGAACATAGTATACTTACATATATGCATGCAGGCGAAACACTCAGACACATTAAATAAAAATTCCTTTTAAAAAGTAGGCACTATTTACTGATCCCTTGTAAAGATAGTTTACTACTGCATTTGTTCCTACCTCTGATATATTAAGTGTTGAATAAATGCTTAAATATTCAACTCACAGAAGCATCCCCATTACTCAGAAAGATGAACCAGATTCACCTTCCTACCTGAAACATCTTCCTCCAAAAAGAAAACTTAAACTCACCAAATACATTTAAAAATAATATTCGAGACACAGAATACTGAAAGATTAATAGTGATTCTGTAGAAACACGGGGGTAGGCACTGAGGGCTAAACCCTATGACTGTCTCAATAAACCACTGTTTTGAGATAATTTATTGACAAAGGAGATCAAAGCCAGAAAACTCCAGGAGTCTCTAGAGAGGCCAATGAAGATGGAACAGAACTCAAAATTTATGGACCTTACATTAGAAAATAAATCAGTAATCTTAACTACCCCCTAAAGAAACTTAGGAAAAGAGCAAACCTGAAGCTAAAGTTAACAGAAGGAAATAATATTATGTAGAAAACAATGAAAGAGAAAACAATAAAATCAAAGGCATAAGCCTTATGACCAATGAAAATAGTTTCAGACTATTCAGCAAAATGGTTTTAATTTTAATTTCTAGGAAGAAGGAAATAACATTAATATGAACACTAATGGCTAAAAAAGGAAATATTCTGAGCAACTTATGTCATTAAGTACAAATCTGTTGTAGGTCAATTATTTCTCAATAAAGTTGCTTCAAAAATATTCAAAGCTGACAGAATAGATTGGGTGATACTATATAATGTGAATAAATTACATTAGAAATTTAAAGCTGACAGAATAGATTGGGTGATACTATATAATGTGAATAAATTACATTTGAAATTTATAGATTTCAGGGCTGGAGAGATAGCCTAGCGGTTAAGAGCACTGACTGCTCTTGCAGAGGACCCGGGTTCGATGCCAGCACCCACATGGCGGCTGAGAACCGTCAGTTACTCCAATTCCAGGAGAACTCCAGTTCCAGGGGAATCCGAGACCCTCTTCTGACCTCTGCAGCATTGCGCGACACCAGTGCACAAACCTACATGCAGACAGTACATTCATACACATAGAAAATAAATAAATAAAATTAAAAAAAGAGAAATTTATAGATTTCTTCCACAGACTTACAGTTTATAAAGTACTATTAAAATATATAAATGTACTTCACACAATTTTACAGTTTTCATCATTATCTAAGGAACAGTTTTCAAATATTTCTAGTTTTTTTTCTTTAAAAAGGCTATAACATGGACAAAACAAAAAAAGGTCATAACTGATCTGTCTAGAAAATACACAGAGAGCAGGGTATGGTGGTGCATGCCTTTAATCCTAACACTTGGGAGGCAGAGACAGGTGGATCTTTGTGAGTTCAAGGCCAGCGTGGTCTACAGAGTGAGTTCCAGGACAGCTGGGGCTACAGGGAGACCCTGACTCAAAAAGACCAAAAAAATAAAATAAAATAAAAAAAGAAAAAAAAAAAGAAAAAAAAAGAAAAGAAAATACACAGAGAAAAATCACAAAGTATAGTTATAGTAGAATAAAACCACACTATAAAGAGAATTTTTAAGATATCCATGCCTTTAATGTAAGAAGAAAAAGATTGGATTTTTACACAAACAATTGTGAAAGCTTACCTGTATAGTTTCATTTCACTAAGCTTTACTGTTATCAAATCAATTATAGGTGGGAGATTACTCTGGGTCTCTGTTATCATAACAAAAGTATTTTTCATTGTAATTAATCCAAAATCAGCAACAAAAACATTATGAGACTTTGGAGATTGTGGGATGACCACAACTGGAGCTTTGATGTTAACATCCAATGCCATCCTGAAACTCCTTTGAGCCAGTTCTTTTACACTACTAGCCGCCATTCCTGCTGCCTGAACAGTTGCTTCAGCCAAGGCATGTTTAGCTGCTTGAAAATTATCTATAAAAGCCTATAAGGATGACAGAATTCACAAAACTTATTAAATATACATACATGGTTATAATTTTACCTCCATAGAGAAAAACTTACTTGATAAGATCAAGCATTATTATCTATATTAAATCTTACTTTTCTGCTGAAAAACTAACCAAAAATTATTGATAAATTAAAAATCTAGTCACAGAAAAAAAGCAAAATAAGGATACTAGAATGTTTTGGTGATATTATTTATCTTACATTACACTTTCTCTATTATCTAGTCACTTTCCTACACAAATTTGATAGACAGTTCCCTTATATTTGCAGGATTTAAAATCTATTAAATGTTTCTTTTAAAATAAAATTTTCTGATTTATTTTTGTTTTATGTGTATGAGCATTTTGCCTATAAATGTACCCATGCAATGCCCTCAGAGGCCAAAAGAAGGCACTGGATTCCCCCTGGACTGAAGTTCTGGATAGCTGTGACTCCCCAGGTAGATGCTGAGGACTGAATGTGGGTCCTCTGCAAGATGAACCTGGGCTCTTAACCACTGAGCCATCTCTCCAGCCTTGATAAAATGTTTAAGAACTCTCAAGATTAAGGAGATGGCTCAATGAGTAAAGGTGCCTGGTGCCAATCCTGATAACCTGAGTTCAATCTCTAGGACCAACAGGAGAGAGCAGACTCCTACAGCTTGTCTCCGACATCCACACTCATGCCACAATATGCATGAACCCAGAAATACACACGCTCACTCTCACTCACTCACTTTCTCTTGTCTGGCATCACTGTTGTTTCATGATGCTATCTCTCACTGAGGACTTCACCACAGTAAATAGGCAAAGTATGGCAATAGTTATAGAAGGAATTCATGTATTTATTTGGTTCTATGTACGGTTTTCCTTTATATGTAACTTCTTTTCCTCTTGCAGCTTTCACTACCCTCTTTTTGGTCCACACATTTGGTGTTTTTACTATGATATGCTGTAGGGAGTCTGTTCTGATCCTCTTTATTTGGTGTTCTGTGTTTATTTTATCTGTATGGGTATCTTTCCTTAATTGAGGGAAGTTTTCTTCTATAATCCTGTTGAAGATCTGTCAACATCACTGATGTGAGATTCTACTTACTCTATACCTATGATAAGCAAATTTGGACTTTTCATGGTGTCCCAGTTCCTGAATATTCCATTCCTATGTTGTTTTAAAATTTTTAAAAATATCTTTGCTTGAGGTTCCAATTCTTGAACTTTAAAGTCCAGACTTGATACTATATTTTCCATTTGATTCATTCTACTGATGAGTCTTCTCTCTTATAGTTTTTCAAATTGGATTACTGAGTTTTTCAATTCCACCGTCAATTCATCCTAAGCTTTCTTCACCATGTCCATGTCTTTCAGGAATTCACTTTTCAAATCCTGCTTGTTTTTATCATTTCATTTCTCCATATATCTGTATTTATTTTTTATTGAATTTTTAATGTTTCATACATAATTTTCAGTCAGTCTTAATTGTCATTATACCTACTTCTCCCTTGGCACCCTCCAGCAGCCCCCCACCCACCACTTCAGAGTTCACACAGTTCTGTCAATTGTGCTAGGCCATAGCATCAAATTACTCTCCCCAGTCACACCTCAGTGCCAGCTATCTGGAGTCTCTTTTCTGAAGGAGGCCAGGGCTTCCTCGCCCGACCGCCACCTGCTGCCAGAATTTCCTCAGCCAAGGTTGGGCTCTGCTATCCATTTCTTTTTTTTTTTTTTTTTTAAATTAGTTTTTATTGATGCTTTGTGCATTTCATAAATTTTTCCAATTCAGTTCAGGCTTATTTCCCTTTCCCTCCCCCCCCCACCCCACCCCATCCCAGATCATGCATTCTGCCATAACTGTCCTGCATCTTTCTCTCAGTTTTTTTTTTTTTTCATTTTTAGCTATAAGTGATAATCCATGAGTACAAGCATCCTTCATGCAAAACCTATCTGCAGGCTGTTGTGCCCAAACACCTACAGCCCCACCATCCAGTGGGGGGTGACAGGTTGTTTGTTCAATCAAGTTGATCAAATGAGTGTCCAGACTACATTGCTGTAGTTTCACCATTCACCCCAATCGCAGCCCTTACATTCTACCACGCCCCCTCTTCCGCAGGTTGTTCCCTAGGCTTAGAAAAGGGGCACAGGTGGATGAGAGGTAAAACAGTCCACTCTCTCTGGAGCTGTTGACTTGGACTCTGGTCAATTCTGGCTGTTTCCTTTCATGGGCTGACAGTTTGTCCAGGAATAACCTTTCGATCCTGGCCTGGCGCGTTATGGCGTCTCCCCTCTGCTATCCATTTCTACAGTTCTGTGCTGGGTTTTTGTCCAGCTGAGCTTCCATGGGTCTTGTGCATGCTCATACCAATGCTGCAGGTTCATATGAACAGGGTCCCAGCAGCTTGTAGGATTCATTTCTGTTTGGTCTTGCACCACCTCCCGGGCTCTTACAATCTTTCCGCCCCCTCTTCTGCAATGTTCCCTGAGCCCTGGGTGGGTGAATCTGAATAGAGGCAGCCTATCCATGGAACCACACTCTGTAGACTCCTAATAGTCATGGTTTGGCCATTTAGGCCCTTTTGAGTTCCTAGACTCCTGTTGCATGGAGGAGCTTCCTTAGCAAGAGTTAAGAGATAGTTAATGCATTCTTGAGTCCTTATTCTATGATGCTTGGGGCTCACATGCAGAGGTTGCATTGTAGATGTGTCAACTAGGCATGAAACATTCAATCAGGAATTTATTCCTATCTTCTTTGAGTTCTTTGACATCTTTGTGTGCTCTTTAATGTTCCTGGATTCTTTGATCATGTTTATGATTGGTTTTTTTTTTTTCAATTCTGTGTCCTGGTGATCCTCTGAGTAGTTCAGAGGTTCTCCACATGAATAACTATAATTCTCTTCTCCCTAATTACCTTATTTTCTATCATACAACTAAAACTATGAAATTATAACTTTTTCCCTCTACCTTCTTTAAAACCCGTAGGTTTACCAAATCTCCCTTACCTGAACTTCTAAGTGAACAAAAATTTATTTGCCTCTTTTGTTACCCCTACACTAATAGGAAGTGGGAAGGCTTCTAGCAGAGTAGATGTGAGCCCTGGAGCAGAGTAAACTGGGAGTGAGGTGCAGGTTGTACCAAAACAGGGGAAATCATGACCCAGTGGGTGGGATCTGCCTTACCAGGTGAATCAGGTAGTCTATGGCACCAGGAGCAGAGCAGGAAGGAGCCTAAGCCTTGGGTGGGACAAAGTGAGCTGGTTCTAACTAGCTAGGCAGAGTGGGTATGAGCCCTAGTACAGCATGAACCTTGGTTTTATTTAGGGATATAAAGCCCTGAGGTGCTACTTAAGGGTCTGAATTTATATACTAACTGGAAGTGATTTTGTAAACTAAAGTTATCATGCAATTATTTCATAGTTTTTTTTTTTGTACCAAACAAAGTAAAGAATGAGTATTATTTATTTTTTAAAATATGATATTAATTCTTGACAATTTCATCCATACCCACAATGTGCTTTCAGCAGCACTCCTCCCCCCTTCTTGGACCCATCCCCCACCCACTCCCAAATTCATGTCTTTAAAAAAAAATACCACCAAGTCTAATTTGTGCTGCCCATACACTTATTAGTACAGGGCCTTTAATTTACTTATTACTTAAAACATTATGTCACTGAGGCCCTTGTGATAACTCTATACTTAAAAATCATTTAAGAAATTTTTGTCATTTTGTGAAACTATGCACAACAAGCAAGAATTCTGGTTGTTCTTTACCTATGCTCAGCTAACAACTATTTCTAAATTTGGAAATAGTTACTTACCAATATAGAATATATAAATTTTGTGACAAACACTACTTCAATGCAGCCAACAGTTAAATGAACTTGAACGTCCACCACATTCATATCTGTATATGCAGAGCCAGCAGTTGCATCCACAAAAGAAGCTATTTTGAAGCTAAAAACTTCTTTTCCAGTGATATAAAGAGCCTTAATTAGAGAAAAAAAATCTCAATTATTACAATTTTCAACTACAGGACAAAAATAAAATGAACCAAAATGACAAAAAAAAAAATTCCACATGTTAATTTAGAAAAATCTTTCAGATATCTGAGGTAGTACGAATGAGGCAATAATTCCACTGTTGTATAAAATTTACTCCAAAAGGGTTTTCTTTTTTCATTTATTCTTTGTTTTTTTTCCAAAGTGGTAATAGTAACTTATTTTGAGGGTCATACAATTAAGTTAATAGGACTGCCTTACCCACATTTTGCTTTTTTAAATAGAGACCAGAAGATTAAAATATCAAAATACATATTTTATTTAGATTTTTTTTCTTTTGAACTGGAAGTCATCAATGTCTTTACTAACTTACAAGAGCTGAAAAAACACTACTTATAGAAATCAGTGTCTCACTTCTCTTGATTTAAGGACTTTCTTCAGATTCTTCAAAGGAATGCCCCTCCTATCTTTGTACTTCTCATTCTTTATTGGCTTAAGAATCATCTTACTTGCTAACAATGAATTGCTATAAAATTTCAAACTCTTCACCAAAAATAAAAATGTAAGAGAGCATTTTATTCACGGTGCCTCCTGGGTGAATGGCTGATAGGATGACGATGAATCATTCCTGCCCAGCCGCCTGCTGCCAGGGATCACTGATTCCACCAGGAACACAAATTCTGTTCTTTCTATGAAAAGCACATGGCAACAGAAGTTGCTGCTGATGCTCTGAATGAAGAGTGAAGGGTGATGTGGTCTGAACCAGTGCTGGACAAACACAGAGGGCTTTCCCATGAAGCAGGATGTCATGACCTATGGCACAGTGCGCCTGCTGTTGAGTAAGGGGCATTCTTGCTATAGACCAAGGAGGATTGGAGAGAGAAAGTACAAGTCTGTTCAGGCATACATTGTAGATGCCCATCTGAGTATTCCCAACCTGGTTACTGTAGAAGAAAGAAAGAAAGAGGAAGAAAGAAGAAGAAAGAAGAGGAGGAGGAGGAGGAGGAGGAGGAGGAGGAGGAGGAGGAGG